>JAJPUD010010825.1:18937-58678 GCA_023553655.1 Myrmecobius fasciatus
AAAAACCATGTGATTATCTCAATAGATGCAGAAAAAGTCTTTGATAAGATCCAACACCCATTCCTATTAAAAACACTGGAGAGTATAATAAATATACTCTCCATATAAATAAATAAATGGGCTTTTTCCTTTAAATGATTAGTAGTATCTACTTAAAATCATCAGCAAGCATCATATGTAATGGAGTCAAACTAGATAGAACCATTCCCAATAAGATCAGGAGTGAAACAAGGCTGCCCATTGTCACCAGTATTATTTAATATTGTATTAGAAATGTTAGCTTTGGCAGTAAGAGAAGAAAAAGAGATTAAAAAATTAGAGTAGGTAATGAGGAAACCAAATTATCACTCTTTGCAAATAACATGATTGTATACTTAGAGAACCCTAGAGACTCAACTAAAAAACTACTAGAAACAATTCACAACTTTAGGAAAGTTGCAGGATACAAAATAAATCCACATAAATCATCAGCATTTTTATATATTACCAATAAAGTCCAGCAGCAAGAGATACAAAAAGAAATTCCATTCAAAATAACTGTTGATGGTATAAAATATTTGGGAATTTATCTGCCAAGGGAAAGTCAGGACCTATATGAACTAAACTGCATAACACTTTCCACACAAATAAAATCAGACCTAGTCAATTGGAAAAACATAAAATGCTCATGGGTAGGCTGAGCGCATATAATAAAAATGACAATACTACCCAAACTAATTTACTTATTTAGTGCCATACCAATCAAACTCCCAAGAAATTATCTTACAGATCTAGAAAAAATAGCAAAATACATTTGGAAGAAGAAAAGGTCAAGAGTTTCAAGAGAACTAATGAAAAAAAAAGTCTGATGATGATGGATTGGCTGTACCAGATCTAAAACTATATTACAAAGCATCGGTCATCAAAACCACTTGGTACTGGCTAAGAAAAAGAGTAGTTGATCAGTGGAATAGGATAGAATCACAAGACAAACTAGGCAATAACTATAGCAATTTAGTCTTTGATAAACACAAAGACCCCAGCTTTTGGGATAAGTACTCACTATTTGACAAAAACTGCTGGGAAAATTGGAAACTAGTGTGGAAGAAATTAGGGCTTGACCCACATCTAACACCACATACCAAGATAAGATCTAAATGGGTTCATGATCTGGATATAAAGAGGGATATTATAAGTAAATTAGAGGAACATAATATAGTTTACCTCTCAGACCTATGGCGATGGAATAAATTTATGTCCAAAGAAGAACTGGAACTCTTAATTGCACACCAGATAGATAACTTTGACTACATTAAGTTAAAAAGGTTTTGTACAAATAAAACCAATGCAATCAAGATTCGGAGGGAAGCAATAAATTGGGTTATCATCTTTACATTTAAGGGTTCTGATAAAGGTCTCATCTCTAAAATATATAGAGAATTGCCTCATATTTATAAGAATTCAAGCCATTCTCCAGTCGATAAATGGTCAAAGGATATGAACAGACAATTTTCAGAGGATGAAATTAAAACTGTTTGTAGTCATATGAAAAGGTGCTCCAAATCACTATTGATCAGATAAATGCAAATTAAGACAACTCTGAGGTACCACTACACGCCTGTAAGATTGGCTAAAATGACAGGAAAAGTTAGTGATGAATGTTGGAGGGGATGTGGGAAGGCTGGGACACTGATGCATTGTTTGTGGAGCTGTGAACGGATCCAGCCATTCTGGAGAGTAATTTGGAGCTATGCTCAAAAAGTTATCAAACTGTTCATGCCCTTTGACCCAGCAGCATTTCTATTGGACTTATATCCCAAAGAAATCATAAAGGAAGGAAAGGGCCCCACATGTGCAAGAATGTTTGTGGCACCCCTTTTTGTAGTGGCTAGAAACTGGAAACTGAATAGATGCCCTTCAATTGGAGAACGGCTGAACAAGTTATGGTATATGAATATTATGGAATATTATTGTTCTGTAAGAAACGACCAGCAGGACCATTTCAGAGAGGCCTGGAGAGACTTACTTGAACTGATGCTGAGTGAAATCAGCAGAACCCGGAGATCATTATATACCGCAACAGCAATACTATATGACGACCAATTCTAATGGACATGGCTCTTTTCAACAATGAAATGTTTCAAACCACTCTCAATTGTTCACTGAAGAAAGCCATATACACCCAGAGAGAGGGATATGAAATGTGGACCACAACATAACATTTTCATACTCTCAATTGATGTTTGCTTACATTGTGTTTCCTTTATCTATGTCTTTCATGTAGATATGATTTTTCTTGCACAACAATGATGCTTGGAAATATTTATACATATATTCAATTTGTCAAGTATTTTAACATAATTAACATGTAGTGGATATCCTGCCATCTAGGGAAGGGGTGGGGAGTAGGAATGAAAAACTTGTAACAGAAAGCTTTGTAAGGGTTAATGTTGAAGGATTACCCATACATATGTTTTGCAAATAAAATAAAATTTAAAAAAAATAAATAATGTCCTCTACAATAAATAAGTACCTATCCAGTGGTTTTTTGGAGACCCCCAATGAAAGAGAACACATGACCTTTCCAATCATTCCACTTTTGAATAGTTTTATTTATTAGGAAGTATTTCTTGAGATCAAGCCTAAATTTGACCCTATACAATTTCCTCTCATTTTTGCCCCTTGAAACAAAGCAGAATAAGTTGAATCCTTCTTCCATATTACAGCTATCTCCAGTATACACATGGCCATGAATTCTCACATAATATGCATTTTCTACAGGTCCTTAACCATTCTGCTTATGCTCTTTTGAATGTTCTATAGTCTGTCAGTGTCACCCCATTAGCACAATGACATATCAGCATACTACAAGTGAACTAGGAGGAGCCTCTACAGATCATGGAACTCTGGGGATAGTTATCTTAGCTATGGAGATTCCAATACTGCAATAAATATCTGACACCAAAGGAAAATTGAAGGAAGAATACTGCTACATTGAGAAGCACATGGAATCTTTAGTCTGAGATCTTGAGAACATTTGGATCTCCCCAATCCCCAGATTTTAAATAATTAGTTGGGGGACCAGGCAGGATTTCAATCCCTGGACAAATTATTTGTGAACTTCAACCCCAGGGAAATTCCTATCATCTGGACCAAGGAAACCAGTATTTTATAATTCAAAAAACATACTCAGAATGAAGTGATCTAAGTTCAAGTCTGAGCAAAGCATTTTTAATCTTTGAATCCCAATTACTTCATCTGGAAAATGCAGTTGTACTAAATAATTTCTAAGGTACATTTTACATCTAAATTTATGATCTTAAATTGTTTCTCATTATATCTCACCTACTGGAATAGATTACTGAGCTATTTACTATCTGCCTGAAATTGAATTTTTCTTCTGTCACTTCAAGGAGATTTTGGGAACATCCTCATGTCAGAGCAAATATGGCCAGAAAACAAGAGATAGGTATAACTGGAGATTCATCAGCTTTTGTAAGAGAAAGCGACCATGGTAATATAATAGAGACCTAAAAAATCTGAGAGGAGTACTTTCCCCAATAAACATGGTAATAATGGTCATGTCTGTTTGTTAGAAGGGAGCATCTCTATGGAGAAAATAAGGTATATACTCCAGCCTCTTGCTAAGTAAGCATGATGAAATTTTCTGACTGTTTCCCAATGATTGTATTTGCCGTGTTGATTAATTGGCTGGACTTGTTAAGAGAACTATCCCTACTCCTTTCTGGTTCATAAGAATATATTGTGATATATTTTTACCTTTTTATCAATTTTCCTTCTAATACTTTCTCTTTTGGACTTCCAACAAAGAGTACAATAAATGTCAAGAATAGAAGTTTTTTTTTCCCCTTCTCCCATTTCCTCAATAGGGAGAGTGATTTGTTACAGAAATATCTGAAAATAAAAGGCATGAACTTATAATTGGCTTGAGAGAAAAACTGAAGGATCCCCATTCCTGAACCCTAATTCCCTGCACAGAAAATAAAAATTTTACTTCCTTAGACAGTATTATCCCAGATTCTAGGTTTCTAGAAGAGAATGGAGTTTGTTGCCAGCATCAGCATTGAGTTGTGGATAACTAAATCAAGTTCAAGAGTTTTTGAGTTTGAGAGTACTTCAGCTGGGTGCCAATCATCCAGAGCCAGAAGATATCCTTAATAGCATTTCTCAGAAAAGAGGACAAACAACAGGATTATCTTGCATCTGAAGACAAAAGTCATGTCATAAGTTATTGAGATAGGGAGATCTTACCAATTTTCTATAATAAATGCTCAGATAACACAGATATGAGGTTATAGGTAATATTTGTTCAGTATAAATTATTTTTATAAAATCTAATGAGTAAAGTAGGCTATTTAAGTGTTTTATACTTCTTGTACTTATTCACCATTTCCTATAAACTTTTGGTGTCTTATTAATCTTTATGGTAAAAAAAAGGCAAGGAAAAACACTGAGGGTACCTCTAGGTGATTTAATTAAGCAAAGCTTCCTTGCTGGAATTATTCATTGTTATCCCCTAACATGACATCAGAATCTCTGGATCTTAGTGGCAACTTATACTTGGATAATAAAGAAGAAATATCAAAAGTTTAAATTTTTAGTCTCTGGAAGAAGGAAGTCTCAAGAAAATTTTCAACATCTTTTAAGTAAAAAAAAAAAAATCTAACCAATTTGTATGGGTTAGGAAGGTGTTACTAGGTATATTGCTCCTACTACAAAGGAAAATACTCATTTCCGAGGGTGTTTTGCTTTTGAAGAAAAAGAAAAACCATAGCCTACCATGTTTAAATAGTTATAATCATGCCTCTATGAATGTTATATGGAACTGTTCATACAATGATGAACTCTGGCTTTTAAAATTATCTATAATCTGGCTATATACTAATGTATATTTGCTGTCTTATTTGATATTTCTCTCATCTCTCTTTCCTATGATCTATAGCTGAGACAATATGACCTTTTCCAAATTCTTCATAAATAGGATTCTATCTTCTATACCATGGCACTGGGCATGTTCCATACTTGAAGTCTACACCCTTCACATTTCAGCCTCTTAAAATACTTCACTTCCCTTAAAGACCCTGTTCAAATCTTACCTGTCCACAAAGCCTTTCCTCATTCTCCCAATAGGTGGTGTTCTCCTTCTTCAACTACATTTTAACTGTCCGGTTATTTGTTCAGCATATAAATTCATATGTACATGGAGAGAATGTAAACATTATTTAATAATTTATTTTGCATGATACCCCCCAAAAACATAGCAAAGTTTTTGGCATATGGTAGATATTTAATGAAATACTTACTGATTAATTGATGAATTAAATTTTCAGGAATAATAGCTATAATGAAACTGTAGATATCTTATTTCTACAGCTCACCTCTCTGCATTGTCTATGTTAGTTTAAGAAACTCACTTCTTTGGGTTTCATTTTCTTTTGTAATATGAAGGAATGAACCAGATTAAGGACTCAACCAGGGAGTTTGGATTTTTTTTTACATTCAATTTCCTTTCTGATCCTGTGGTTTTATTTTATGCATTTAAAATATTTTTGAGGGGGGTCATCCATAGTTTTCACTAGATTGTCAGAGAAGTCCATGGTGAAGTAGAGAGAGGGAGAGAAAGAGAGGGAGGAAAGAAAAAAAAAAAGAGAGAGAGATACACAAAGAGACAGAGAGGGACAAAGACAGAAACAGAGAGACAGAGAATAAGAGACAGTGACACACAGAGAGAGTGAGTCAGACACACACACACACACACACACACACACACACACACACAGAGAGAGAGAAAGAGAGAGAGAGATGCAATGGGGGGGGATAAAAGGCTTGGATTAATAATTATTTTATTTTTAGTTATAGAATGAAATAAGCATTTCAAGTTGGATTCCATAAATTAAGAACAAAATAAATATTTTTTTAAAAAAAATTAAAAAGATCTGGATAAGATGATCTACAAAGTTCCTTCCATACCAAAATCCTGTGATCCTTTTCACAAAGCAAATGAAAAATCAAATATACCCATGCAAAGTTGGAATTTACTGAACAACCAGACAATGCCTTTATATAAGACAGCAGGATAGACAAGAGTGGGAGTTCAGGAAAGAGAGTTATTATTCCACAGATCACCCTAGGAAGGAGGTAACAGAAAAAATTACCTATAATAATCCACTTAAACAGAAGTGCAGTGAAGGCATTCTTCACTTCATGCTGTTGTTTTGAATAAACAATTAAACCCAAAATTGCAACAAAATAAGTTATATATGTTAACATTAATTTGAGAGATTTTTTGGCCATGAAGGAGAATAAAAGTATCATCTGATTTATTTAGATTTAAATCATTTCATTTCTAATCTCAATGTAATTTTTCACATTTTCAAGGATTCCTTTACTTCACAGTCATCAAATAAGCTAGTCAGAAAAACTATCAAATATTCAAAATGCAGCAAAAAAGAAATTATGCATACTTACACACAGATATATACATACATATCTACATACACACAGTTAGCTTTTTTCTTAAACTAAAAACGAATGGCTTTTGCATTGCAAATTATATTATTTCCTCTAGCTGTTTACGGGTGTATAGAAAAATTAATGTTTGTACATTCCCTAAATATAGACTGTTCACCTTTTGATTGCTACTGTCTGCATTATTTCCTTTAGCAATAAGTAGCACAAAGATCACATAATGTGACACCCACATATTATATTAAACATATAGAAGATATGTGTACATATAGATGCATATATATACACACTTATATGTGTATACCTTTGAATACATTATGTACATATAAATGTTTATATAATTATTATTAACTAATTCTCTGTCAATGAATTTTCCTTATCTATATAGCATATCGTACCAAACTTCATGCTTAAAAGTAGTAGGAGTTTTTGGTTCCTGTTTTTTTTTATAAGAAAAAGTGTTTGTGTAAATTTTTCATTAATCTTTTATGACCATTCTGTATAATCTGTTTCATGGAAAGCCCTTTGTTCTAGGAGATCCTAGGTGCCTCAAAACTACATATGCCCAGAGTTTAAAGCATTAAGCCTCACTATGATGGTTCTCATTCTACAAGTATATATAGAGTTCTAGAGGTAAAGTCAAGATGGTGGAGTAAAATCAGGAAGCCACTTGAGTTCTCCCAGTTTCCCTTGAAAACCACATGAAACCAAGCCTCTGAACAGAATCTGATGGAATGAAAACACTCTCCAGCTCAAGATAGATTGAAGAAAACTTCCAGAAAGGTCAATCTGACTGGGGTGAAAAGGGTGTTCAGCCCAGGTTTGATATACTCTGAGAATGTCCGTGAGAGGGTCTTAATCATGGCAAATCAGCAACTAAGACCCTCAGTCCTAGCTCAGTAGAGTAGAAAATCAGTGGGGCAGCTTCCAGTCCCAGGTCAGAAGGCAAATTCAGAGAAATCTTGCTGTTTCCTAATCAGAGCAGGAAAAACTTACCCCCTACAAAAACAAGGGGCCCCTGTCCTCAAAGCCAAGCCTCAGGAGGTGCACAGGAAGCTTGGGACATCACCACCTTTACCCCAGTAGTGAAGCTCCACCTTAAAAGGAAAAAAAAGAGCAAAAAGTAAAAGGAAAGGGAAGAAAATGAGCAAGAAACAAAAAAGAACCTTGCTTATAGAAAACTATTATGGTGAGTAGGCAGAACAAAATACCAACTCAGACAAGGAGAGAATGTCCAGAGAAGAAACCTCCAAGAGTGAGATAAATTGGTTTCAAACACAAAGAGCTTCTTAGGAATGTTCATAAAATATTCCAAAAGTCATATAAGAGAGGTGGAAAAAAATGAGAAAAGAAATGAGAAGTATGCATAGAGAGTCAACAGTTGGAAAAGGAAAGAAAAAATTGCCTGAAGAAAATAGCTACTTAAACAGTAGAATAAATACAAAGAAAAAAGATATCCAAAAGCTAATGGAAGAAAATCACACATTAAAAACTAGAACAGGACAAATGGAAGATAATGACTTTGTGAGAGAGCAAGAATCAGATAAACTAAAAAGAATGAAAAAATGTGAAATACATCATTGAAAGAATCTATCTATCATCTCTGCAAAGAGATCCCACAAGGAAAACCCCAAGGAACATTGCTGTGAATCTTGAAAAATACAATCTAAAAATAAAAATATTGCAAGCTGCCAGACAAAACAATTTAAATATCAAGGAGTAATAGTCAGGATTACCTAGGATCTATCAGGTTTTAAAATAAAGAATTGGAGGGCCTGGAAAAGTATATTCTGGAAGGCAAAAGATCTAGGGTTAAAACCTAGAATTAATAACCCAATGTAATTCAGCATTATCTTTCAGGGGAGGAGATGGAGCTTCAGTGAAGTAAGAGACTTTAAATTGTTTCTACTGGAAAAAAAAGAAAAAAAAATTTTTTGTATATATATTACACAATATAACCATAGAAAGGCAAACAGAGAAAAATATGTACTTAAAGATTAAACTGTTGCCATCATTAATTGGGAAAACAATATCTGTAACACTTGAAAACTATATCTTTCATTGAGGTAGATAAAGGGGAGCATCACATGGACTGAGGGGGTAATTGTGAGTGTATTCTGATGGGGTGACATCAAAGAAAAAAATATTAATGACCAGGAAAAGGTCTGTAACAGGAAAAAGAAGAAAGGGGAGGAACAATAGGATAATTCCTTGACATGAAAAAATCTCTTACAATCTAGGGAAAGAATGGAGGGGGATGAACATTGCCTGAAGCTTGATCCCATCAGTTTTAACTTTAAGAGTGAATAATTTAATAATTCAGTTGGGCATAGAAATTTATCTACCTTATAAAGCAGTAGGAGAAAAAGGAAAAGAAAAGGGTGGGGCAGGATAGACAAGAGGGCTGGAACACTAGGGAGAAAGGTAGGAGAAGTATGGCAGGGCTGATGGAAGATAAGGTAGTGGGTAGAGTGGATTAAAAAGAGAAAGGGGAGGAGTGATGTGAAATAAAATAATGGATGAGATGAGTAAAAAATCAATGGTAAGAGAAGGGGGAAAGGTGATAGAAGGTGGGCAGGGAGGGTAAAAAAATTGAAAACAGGATGGAAAGAGAGAACTAAAATATATACAGTGAATATAATAGGATAGAGGGAAATACAGAGTGGTTAATCATAACTGTTAATGCAAATGGAATGAACTCTCCCATAAAAGGGAAGAAAATACCAGAGTGGATTAAAAACAGTATACTACAATATTTTGTTTACAAGAAACATATCTGACCCAGAAAAACTTATACAGAGAAAAGATAAGAGGCTAGTACAGAATTTATTATGCTTCAGCTGAAGTAAAAAGGAGGGGCTGCAAATCTGATCTAACACAAAGCAAAAGTAAAAATAGATCTTATTAAAAAAGATAAGGAGGGAAAGTATATCTTCATAAATGGTACCATAAATAATGAAGTGGTAAGTATGCTACATATGGGTATGCACCACGTAGTACAGCAGGCAAATTCCTAGAGAAGATTTTAAGCCATTTACAGGAAGAAATAGACAGCAAAATTTTTCTAGTGGGAGACTTCAATCTTCTATTCTAAGAATCAGCCAAATCTAACCACAAAATAAACAAGAAAAACACTTAGGTGATTAATAGGATCCTAGAAAACCTAGATATGAAAGACCTCTGGAGAAAATTTAATAGGGACAAAAAGGAATACACCTTTTTCTTGGCAGCACATGGCAAATACACAAAAATTGAGCATATATGAGGGGATAGAAACCTCACAATCAAATGCAAAAAGGCAGAAATAATAAATACTTCATTTATAGACCACAATGCAATAAAAATTATATTCAACAAAGGGCCAGGGAAAGAAAGACTGAAAACCAATTGGAAATTAAATAATCTAACTCAAAAGAATGAGTGATCCAAATAATGAATCACAAAAATAACCCATAATTTGATTCAAGAAAATGACAATAGACAACCAAAACCTATAACATGCAGCCAAAGCAATCCTTAAGGGAAATTTTATATCTCTAAATAGCTACATAAATATAATAGATAAATAGGAGATCAAAGAATTAGGCATGTAACTAAAAGAGGTAGAAAAAGAACAAATTGAAAACCCCAATTAAATACCAAATTAGAAATTTTGAAACAGGAAAACTATTACCATAACCAACCATATCAATAACAAAACTAAAAGAAATCATAGGATAATTTCAATAGATGCAGAAAAAGGTTTTGACAAAATATGGCAGCCATTTCTATTAAACAAACTATAGAGCAAAGAAATAAAGTGAGTCTTCCTTAAAATAATGAGTATATATCTAAAACCTATAGCAAGCATATTTGTAAGGGAGAGAAGCTGGATGCATTCCCAATAAGATCAGGAGTGAACAAAAGGATGCCCATTATCGCTATTGTTAACATTGTTCTAGAAATGTTGGCTTTACCATTCTCCAATCTATAAATGGTCAAAGGACACGAACACACAATTTTCAGATGATGAAATTAAAACTGTTTCTAGTCCTATGAAAAAGTGCTCCAAATCACTATTGTTCAAAGAAATGCAAATTAAGACATCTCTGAGATACCACTATACACCTGTCAGATTGAGTAAAATGACAGGAAAAGATAATGATGAATATTGGAGGGGATGTGGGAAAACTGGGACACTGATGCATTGTTGGTGGAGTTGTGAATGGATCCAACCATTCTGGGGAGCAATTTGGAACTATGCTCAAGAAATTACCAAACTGTGCATACCCTTTGTCCATCAGTGTTTCTATTGGGCCTATATCCCAACAAGATCTTAAAGAAGGTAAAGGGACCCACATGTGCAAAAATGTTTGTGGCAGCCCTTTTTGTAGTGGCTAGAAACTGGAAACTGAATGGACGCCCATCAGTTGGAGAATGGCTGAATAAATTATGGTATATGAATATTATGGAATATTATTGTTGTGTAAAAACACCAGCAGGATGATTTCAGAGAGGCCTGGAGAGACTTGCATGAAGTGATGCTGAGTGAAATCAGCAGAACCAGGAGATCATTATATATGACAACAACAAGACCATATGATGATCAGTTCTGATGGACATGGCTCTCTTCAACAATGAGATGTTTCAAACCAGTTCCAATTGTTCAGTGATGAAGAAAGCCATATACACTCAGGGAGCATCCTGTGGGATCTGAGTGTAAACCATAACAGCATTTTCATGCTCTCTGTTGATGTTTGCTTGCATTTTTTTCCTTCTCATGATTTTTTCTTGTAGATCTGATTGTTCTTGTACAGAAAAATAACTGCAAATACACATATATATACACACACACACACACATATATATATATATACATATATTCAATTTGTCATGTATTTTAACTTTATTAACATGTATTAAATTATCTGCCTTATAGGGGAGAGGGTGGGGGGAAGGAGGGAAAAATTTGTAACAGAAGGCCTTGCAAGGGTCTATGTTGAAAAATTACTCATGCATATGTTTTGCAAATAAAATATTTTAATAATAATAAAAAAAGAAATGTTGGCTTTAGCAATTAAAAGAGAAAAAAGAAATGAATTAGAATATGCAATGAGGAAATAAAGCAATCCTTTTTTGCAGATGATATGATATACTTAGAGAATACCAGAAAATTACCCAAAAACCTGCTGGAATCAGTTCACAGCTTTAGCAAAGTGGCAGGATATAAATTAAACCCACACAAATCATCAGCACTTCAATATAATACTGACAAAGCCCTAGAGCAAGAAATAGAAAGAGAAATTCCATTTAAAATTACTGTAAACAAAACAAAATACTTGGTGCTCTATCTGCCAAGACAAAGCCAAGTAGTATATGAACATTATAACAAAATTATTCTCACAAAAATAAAGTCACATCTAAATGACTGAAAAAATATCAAATTTTCATGGCTAGGCCAAGGTAATATAATAAAAAGGACAATTCTGTCTGAATTGGTCTACTTGTTCAGTGTCATACCAATCAAACTGCAAAAACATTATTATATAGAACTAGAAAAAATAATAACATAATTCATCTGAAAGAATAAAAAGTCAAGAATATGGAGGGCATTAATGAAGAAGAATACAGAGATAATGGCTTAGCAATACAAAATTAATTTAAAACCATATTATAAAGCAGCAGCCATCAATACCATTTTCTACTGGCTAAGAAATAGAATGGTAAATCAGTGGAATAGATTAAATACATGTGATACAATAATTATGGCCTAAAGCAAACTTGTTTTTGATAAATTTCCAAACTCCAGTTTCTGGAATAAGAACTCACTATTTAATAGACAAAAATATATAGGGTAACTGGAAAATAACACATCAGACCTACATCTCACACCCCATACCAAAATAAAGTCAAAATGGATGCATGATTTGGGCATAAAGCATGATAACATAAACAAATTAGAAGAACAAGAGATAATTTTCCTATCAAATCTTTGAAGAAGGGAAGAATTTCTGACCAAAGAAAAACTAAAGAACATTATTAATGGCGAAAAGGACAACTTTGATTACATTAAATTTAAAAGATTTTGCACAAAAAAAGCCCAAAACACCAGAAAGACGATTAAAAGGCAATTACAAAGCTGGGAAAAAATCTTTACAGCAAGTGTTTCTGATAAAGGTCACATTTCTAAAATATATGAAGAATTCTGTCAAATTTATAAGAATACAAGTCATTCCACAATTAATAAATGCAATTTAATTAACAAATTAATTAAAATTAATTATATTAATAAATGCAAATAAATGAACAGACAATGTTCAGGTAACAAAATTAAAAATATTTTTAATTTTATGAAAAAATGCTCTAAACCATTATTGATTACAGAAATGCAAATTAAGACAAATTTGAGGTACCACCCCATATCTCTCAGATTGGCTAAGATAATAGGAAAAGATAAGGATAAATGTTGGAGGGGATGTGTGAAAACTGAGACAGTAATACATTTTTGGTGGAGGTGTGAACTGATCCAACCATTCTGGAGAGCAATTTGAAACCATGCCCAAAGGGCTATAAAACTGTGCATACTCATTGGCTCAGCAGTGCCATTACTGGGTCTATACCTTAAGGAAATCATAAAAGACGGAAAAGGACCAACATGTGCAAAGATGTTTGTAGAAGCTCTTTCTTTATGTGGTATCAAATAATTGGAGAAGTAGTGGATGCCATCAATTGGCTGAACAACTGTGATACATGAAGGTAATTGAATATTATTGTTCTATAAAAAATTATGAAAAAGCTGATTATAGAAAAGCTTAGAAAGATTTACATGAATGGATGCTGAGCAAAATGAGCAGAATCAGGAATATATTTTACACAATGCAATGTACACATCACAAGAAGGTGTGATAATTAACTATCAAAAGCTTGGTTCTTCTAAGTATTTCAGTGATCCAAAACAATCCCAATAGACTATAGAAAATAGCATTTGCATCCAGAAAAAGATCTAAGGAGACTGAATGTAAAGGAACACATGCTATGTTCACTTCTTTTTTTGTTTGTTTGTTTGTTTTTTTTAATCTCTCCCATGGTTTTTCCCTTTTGCTTTGATTTTCTCTCCCAACATTATTCATAAAGCAATGTATTTTAAAGTAAATAAACTTACAAAGAAAACCAAGTTTATATGAAATTAAAATTGACGTTTACTTATTTTTAATAGAGATCAGAGGCCAACTAAGATCAAAATGTTTTTCCCCAACAAAGTCCAGATTTTTTTGCTATTCTAATTTCTGCCATTAACAAAATGGAGGGCAAGGAGTCAAAGATGTGACTTTTCTGTGGTGTTTTCTTTTTTTTTTTCAGTGAGCGTGAAATTTATATATACATATGCATATATATGTAGTATCTAGGCTCTGTTTGACATCATCCAAGAGGACTGGCAAAGTCGGGGATTCAATACATCTTTTAGGGAAATTTATTTCACTTTGGGATTCCTTTGATTACTAGGAAAGCATTCCTTTTTTATAAGTATAAGAAGTCAAGTAGGGTAATGGACAAAGTACCTGATTTGTTACTTTAATTATGTGATCTTAAGCAAGTCACTTTACCTTGGTTTACCTAGTTTCCTCAATTCTAAAACAAGGACTAATAACAGAACCTCGGTCCTAGGAATTATTGTGAGGACATATATATATATATATATATATATATATATGTAAAACAAAAATTTATTAAGTGCTACAGATTTGGTAGACACTGTTTTGTCCTTATAGATACAAAGGCAAAAATGAAATAGTCACTGATTTTAAGAAGCCTACACTCTGCTACACAAATCAATAAATACAGTAGAGAGAAAGTGACAGACAGACAGACAGACAGGAAAACAGAGACAGAGAGAAAGAGACAAACAGAGACAGAGAGATTCAAGACAGAGGCAGAGAGAGAATGAGAGAGAGTGTCAGGGTAAGACAGACAGACAGAAAGACACGGACAGATGGGGAAAGGAAAGAAGAAAAGAGGAAGGGAGAATTTTGTCACTTGATAGAATCAGAATAGGCTGATTCAGATATCTCTGATACCTAGGCTGAGATACACTAACATTTAGGAGATAGAATCAAAGTATGATTAATGATCTGAAAAAGAAGACTGGGAATATCATGACTCAAAAACTAGAAGGAATCTTAGGAAAAAACCCACATTCTATAGGCAAGAACACTCGAGCCTAGAAGGAAGAGTAAGCATGAAATCAAAAAAAAAAAAAAAAAAAAAAGAATAGGGTCAAGACAGCTTGGGTAAGAGAGAATATCTAGATGGAGAGAAGAATTATTCCAATACATGGAAAGAATTCATGTAGAAACGAGATGGAGGTGAAAGGCCTTGGTTTTAGTGGTAAGATAGTTGAGGTAGGTATGGAATGCTTTCTGCCACTTCTTCCCTTACATAGACCCTTAAGTTTACTGTCTGTCTATGTATAAGAATAGTATGATTATACTAATTGGGTAATATAGGATTTGAACTGAGGTCTTTCTGACTCCAAATTCAACATTTTGCTCATACTCACCCCCTAGAGACTTCTACAGAATCCATATTCCTTTGCCTGGATATAAGTGACAATCTCATTCTCCTTAGCTAGAGGAAGCAGAGTCAAAATTCGTTCAACTACTTTTTTAACCTTGATGAATATAATTGCAGACATAATAAAATGTATGTTTTAGCATACAAAGAAGTCAGTGTTTTTTGCAACACACTTAAAAAAAAAACCTTAGCAAAGAATGAACAATGTGTCATAGCATTAAAAAAAAAACATTTGTTTGGAAGCAATTTTGTTTAAATACCTTAAATTTCCTATGTTTATCTATCTCACTGTTCACTAGGGAAATGTTCAGGAAAAGTTGAGTGTTTGATATGGAGAATTCATATCATCCTACTATTTCCTTCTCACCCACAGATGTAATCCTATATACAATCTCACTCTCTTTAAAATGGAATCTGGAAACCTGTCATCCACAAATGAGAGAGTTTTTGTTTTTGTTTTTGTTCTTACTTTATTTAACTAGAGGAGGAAGAGTAGATAGCTTAACCAGAATATCAGAATTTATACATATATGTAAAGGACAGGCAATTCCCTCTTAAAACAAAATATTTGAAATAAGAATGATGGTTACAGACTCCTCTCCACTCCTAAATAAAATACGCACAAGAGTTTAACTTGCTTCATTTTGAAAATGTAGTACATTAGGCATTGTAGACAATATTCTTATTTTAGAAGCACAAAAACATGTCTAAAGAGAGACTCTGGTGAGTCAAATATTAATAGAATATAGAAATATTAAGATAATATAAAATTAACTAACCAAACAGAATAATCATGAGTTTCTGAAGTCATCAGGGTATAAACTTTAACATTCTTATTCAGGCATTGAAATTCAGGCTTGAAAGACACATTGAGATATCACTTCAAGTTTTATGACATAGTATGGAAATATATTCTGAGAGTTAAATCAGGATTAAATCATATATAGGGAGTAGTAGTAAAAATTAGTAACCACAAAACAAGAAAAGAGGTGAGGTGTTAATGCGCATTTGTTTCTTTTTGATTTCCAGCAAGATATTGTTTTAAAAATAGAGCTGAAAAAGCAGAGTGAAAATAGACTGTCCTTGTAAAAACTAGACATCTCAAACCTAGAAGAAAATGTTTAGTGATATTGAGCAGTCTATATATTTCACTTCTGATCATAGGCAGATAACATGTCACTTCCAACCCTATTTTTTATTCTTAATTAATTTATAAATCTTAAATACAAAATAGAAAAAGAAAATAAAAACAGAAAAAGAAAACAAATTCCCATGTGCTCAACAGAACATAAGGTAGAATTCAAAATAAGAAACAATAAATTTCCACTTAAAGAAAGCCTTTATATGTATATTTACATATATATGTATATATATATGTTATATATATATATATATAAAGAAAGCCTATATAAGAAAGACTACACTTTGTATTCAGATGTCCATATTTTCTTTGCTTCCTTGTAAGTTTTATTTTGTTACTTGCTGAGAACTTTTTACTTTATTATTTTTCCTCTTTCCTCCCCTCACTTCTCCCCAAAAGACTACAATTAAGAACAAATACATATTTATACATATATGATTTCAATTTCAGTACTCTTTCCCTTACACTGTCCAGGGAAAATTTTTACAGAAGAGGGATAGTTGGAGAAGATTTTGTTAATTAGTTGGAAAATTGATAAATTGAAGGTTGTGTATAAGAAAATAGCTTGCATAGTAAAGTTGAAACTGTCATATGAAAAATATTTGAAAAACCTTAGGTTGATGATTAAAGAGGAAGGAAAATTTGGGGGCTTAGAAAGAATTACATACTTTTTAGAGTCAAAGAGTTCGTCAGCATCTGTCCAACTTACCCTGTAAAAGAATCTCCTATAAAGCACTAGCCCTGAAGTCAGGAGGACCTGAATACAAATCTGGCCTCAGACACTTAACATTTCATAGCTGTGTGACCCTGGACAAGTCACTTAACCTCAATTGCCTCAGCAAAATAAATAAATAAATGAAATCTCCTTTGTGATATGTGTAGTATCTAGGCTCTGTTTGATATCATCCAAGAGGATTGGCAAAGTGGGGGATTCAATACATCTTTTAGGGAAACTTATTTCACTTTGGGATCCCTCTGATTACTAGGAAAGCATTCCTTTTTTTATAAGTATAAGAAGTCAAGTTGGGTAATGGACAAAGTACCTGACTTGTTACTTTTATTATGTGATCTTAAGCAAGTCACTTTATCTTTGTTTGCCTAGTTTCCTCAATTCTAAAACAAGGACTAATAACAGAACCTAGGTCCTAGGAATTATTGTGAGGACTTCTATAGCACTTAACCTGGTCTTTCTTACATAGTAGGTACAATATAAATGTTTACTCCCTTCCTCTTTATATGTAAAAGCAGTTAACTGGTTCTGTGATTAAAGGATTTGGACTCAGGAAGACTGATCTTTCTAAGTTAAAATATGATTTCCAATAGTTACTAGTTGTGTGACCTTGCTCAAGTCACTTCATCCTATTTGCCTCAGTTTCCTCCTCTGCAAAATGAACAGAAGAAGTAAATATAAACCACTTTAGTACTTTGTACCAAGAAAACCCATAATGGGTTCATAAAGTGTTATGCAGAACTGAACAACACATGTGTCTGACCTAATTCACTTCTTTTCCATTATTCCTATTTTTGACCTCTAGAGTTAAATAGAAAAATTTTATTCACTTGTGTGATAATTTTTCCAACTCCTAAAGGAATATTCTCCCTGATTTTTGTCTTCTCCAGATTAAATATCATCAGATCCTTGGTGATTTTCACCATTCTGGTCACCCTCCTATGAAGAGTTTTTAATTCATTACTGTTGTCCCTGAACTAATGAAGAAAAAAGAACACTGGTGGTAGAATTCATAAGAAGGGGTTCAAATTCTACCTTTGATACATCTGGGTACCATTATGCAGCAAACCTCTCTGGACCTCAGTCTTTTCAACAGTAAATGGTATTTGAGATTACATTTGAGATCCCTCCCAGTTTTAGATCTATAAAGTATACTAAAGTATAGTATCCAAAACTGAAAACAATAGCCCAGATTCTCTGACCAGCAAAGATTTCAGTGGGACCACCATATTGTTATGCTAAAAATTTATGTCTCAGTTAATGTAGTTCAAGTTCACATTAGCTTTGGGGGCTGCCATATGGCAGTGTTGATTCATATTGAGCTTCAAGTCCATAAAAATCCCCAGTTATCTTTGAAATGAACTTCTGTCTAATCAACCCTCCCCCAAATACAGTTATTTTTTTAAGTAGAAGACTTTTACATTTTTCTCTATCAACTATTCTCTTATTAGAATCAACCTAATCTGTAAGACATCCTTCAAGCTTGAATAAATGCATTTATCCAAATCATTGGTTTTAAAAAATGACAATTATCAGGGGTCAAACATAAATGCTTGGGTCATTCTACTTGAGATCTTATTTACACTTGTCATTGGAGAGAGACATTTTTTTTGCATCTAGTGGCCAGTCAGTTTTCCTTCTTTCCACAAGAAAAGAATGAGCTACCCTATTAAAATAATATGCCAAAATCTTGCTAAGCTATATTTACCACATTACTCTGCTCTACCATTTTAAGAACATCTTGATAAAGTAATAATAATAAAAATCATTCTAGAATAATCTGTTTTACTGAAGGAATTCTGGATCTTTGTGAGTTTTGCTTCCTTGTACTTCACTACTTATCTGTGTTCTGTAATTCAACATTTTTCAAACATATATTAAGTGCTTACTCATTTGAGTATGTACACAGCACAATGCTATACATTAGAGGCAGAGAAATAAAAAGGAATGGCATCTCTTTCCATAAAAGCAATGGCATTCTTTATGGCTACATGGATATGTCAATATGAGTTAAATGGAATATAACTAATAATGGAAATCATGAGAGGTTTCCTGTAAGAGGTGGGATCAAAGTCGTATCCTGAAAGAAGCAAAGAATTTGAAAAGGAAATTGGAAGAAGAGGAAATTTTGGGAATGGTGATGGGGGACTGGGGTAAGTTTCACAAAATAAAAAAGATATGAAGAAACAATAACTTGGGGGAAAGTTCAATAAGGTAGTTTTTTTTCTGCAAAATGTAGTTTGTGGACAAGTAATATGAAATATTCCTAGGGAAGAATGGGGGCACTTGCTCATGAAGAGATTTAAATGGCTATCTGACATTTTTACTTTTTATCCTTGAATTTGGAGATTTTTAAGCAAGGTAATTATTTGATCAAACTTGGGTTTCAGTGAATTGACAGCTTTGACAGATGCAATAGAATGAGTAAAGATTGAAAAGAAGGAGGCAAATAATTTAGACAGAAATAAGAAATTAAACAAGGGAAAGAAGAAAGTATTATCCTTCATTATTCTTCTAGCTCCACACTGCAACATATCATGGCAAAAAAAAAAAAAAAAAACCAGATACCATGGCCCAGATTCATTCAATTTTATACTCCAACTGCTTCCTAAATATTCACAGCCAAATTAACTTTAGTTATTTTTTATGCAGTATAATTCAAATTGGCCATATTCATGCAAAGTATTTAAAGTGGGACTGAATCTTCTAGAAACATATCAGCTCAGCACATTAAAATGTTTAAATGGAGAAATCATTAGATATTTTCTGAGGCAAGAAAAACAAATTGCATTGGTATTAGTGTTTGTTCATATCAAAGACAATCACATCAAGTATTCTTCTGCTAGCACAGAAAAATCACCATGCATCTCTCATACAGCTCAACAATTTAGGTTGTTCTATGTCATTGAGTGAAGATAATCAGGGGAGATAAGGACACTCAGCCATAATTAAGCATCACATGTTTTACATTCACATCCACCCCAATGTCTACTCTAAAGAATCATAGACAAGACAAATTCATCTAAAGAGGAATCAGAGAGACTGAATAAGAAGCAGCAATAGCAATTAAAATACAAGCAGATGCATAGAAATGGCAGTTATAAAGCTCTTTTCCACACTTAATCTATCATTATAAATGAAACTTTTTTGCAAAGAATCTTATGAGAAATAATGGGAAAAGGAATGAAAAAGAAACTTGTATTGTGGTGCTACATTCATGTTATCGATTTTGTAGCATGCTAAAGTTAAACAAGTATCTGTACTAAGCTCACCATTAATATGTTAAGCTCCTACCAGGGAAGGACCACCATATTTCTGGAAGAAGTACAAACTGGCCAAAACTGAATAATTATAATAAGTTAAAGCTTCCATTCTAATAAATACTGGGTTTGACCCCATGTTTGGCCACCTCTCCATCAGCTTGGGCAATATAGAGAAATCCATTCTCAAAAAAAGGACAAAAAGAAATTGTAGAACTCAAAATATAAAACAATTATCCATATAATTATTTGGTACTGGTTAAAGAAATAGAAAAGCACATCAGAACAGATTACAGAAGAATTGGATGGACTCAATTGCCTATAGTTGAATAAGGGTGGAGTGAAAAAATTACTATGGTAATAAGATCTGAATTTAAAACCATCTTACCATCCCCCACACCCTGCCCATATCTTACAAGCTGTATACCTATGGGATAATTATTAATCCTCAACCACAGTGGTTGATTGTTGTCCTTCATTCTCCTAGAGAGCTAAAATGACATCACTATGACTATGTTAAAGTTGCATTACAGTGTATCCAACTATAGTTATTCAATACAAGATCAGAATGCTTGCCACAGGTCACAAATAGTCCCTATGAAATTTTGGGGTGGATTCTCTAACTTTACACATCTCACATTTCTTCTGAGCTTCATAGATCACAACATTTTCTCTGATAAGGGCACACCATGTGAAGTGGTCCTCTGCCAATGCCATATGTCATATAATCAATCCTAAAGTTATTAAGAGAGACCTTGAGAGTTTCCTTATTTTTCTGACCCCTTTGTGAATGCTTGTGCTGTGTGATTTCTTCATAAAGTAATATTTTTGACAAGCATGCATTTGTCATTCAAACAATGTGGCCAACCCAACAGAGTTTTGCTCTCTGTATTAAAGTTGGAATGCTTGGCAATTTAGTTCAAAAAAAGTCCTCAGTGTCTGGTAAATGAATCACTAAACAAAGTTTGGAGATAAAGAAATATCACTGTGAATTAAGAAATATAAATATAAAAACTTCAGAGAAGCATGAGATGACATTAAAGTAGAAGTAAGAAAACAAAATTTCACAATGAAAGTACCAATACAATTGATAAGACAAGGAAACATGAAATGGAAAATAGAAAGGGGAAGGAAGATGAAGGAAAAGGAATAGGAAAGAAAAAAAAGATTGTGAAATTATAATTGTTTCTACTGGAAGAAGGGAAGAGAAAATGCATCTCCCTTTTCCTTTCTTTGTATAGACAAAAGACTATAAGTATGAAACACAGCATATGCCATCATATTCCATTGATTTATTGGTTAGTTTTGTTGAAGTATTTTTCTTTCTTTTATTTTTGTTTTTGTTATGAAATAACTGCTTTGGTAGGGGTAGGGGTATATTTGGTAAAAAAGTGATTTTAAAGTGCAATATACTGATAAAATTAAATTTTATTTAAAAATCTAAAACTCATTCTTAGAGTAGTAGAGAATAAAAGGTGTTCAGTGTGACATTCACCATGACTGATGGGATCATGTTATTAGTCTTTCAAAATGTATTTTATAAGGCCTTTTACCTTTCATCAAAGTCCTTCCCTACTCTGCTTCTGACTCGCTAATAAATTCTCTGCTATGATGAATAAAAATAGTTAGAGCATTCCATGAAAAACTGTGATTGACATTTGTCAATAATTTTTGCTAAACTACTTTGTTTTTGTCACAAAGGAGAATTCATGACTTCCTCCTCTCTACCACTCCAATTAAAAGTGTAAAATAAGTTAGGCAGAACAAAGAAAAGAAATCAACAATTTAAAATACAAAAACCATATAAGCTTTAGATTTACTGGTATTTTTCACTTCTTAAAGCTCTTTTCTACATTTTTTTGGGGATTGTGGCAGAAAAGAAATGCTCTCAGTGGGTCATTTCTTTTAACCTATTTAGTTTACTAGGATTTTTCAACTACTCATGTTTTTTACTTTTTTTTTTTTTTTTTTTTTTTACTGTTTTTGACCTTCCAATTTCTCAGTGATGTTAGGAAGTGTCTACTCAGAGTGATATGTTGATTTTCATAAATCAGTTCATCTCTATTTCTGCTTTTTATAAAAAATATTTATTGTTATAGCATCAATGTTTTTCATCTAGTAATCTTTCTCCTCCCCAAGAATCATCCTATTATAGCAAGCATCTTTTAAATCAAAGAATGAAAAGAAGAAACTCAAACACTAAATAAAAAAGTGAAAATTTATACAATGTGTAAATTGTATACAATTTGTCTTTGTATGGAGGAGGGGGTGGGGATCTTCACTGAGGTCATGTTTATTTTTTTAATTGTTTTTGATAGTTATTCTTTCCATTTATATCTTTATGATCATTGTATACTTAATGTTGGTTATCATGACTGATTATTTTACTCCTCATAAGTTGATACTCTTCTGTAGTCATTATGCTCATCTTTTCTTAATGGCACTTTTATATTCCATTACATTTTTTGCTAATTCTAATTCTTCATTGTTATTATGAAAATGCAAGTATAAATATTTTGGTGTATAAGAAGACCTTCTTTGGATTACCTAATAGTAGAATCTCTGGGTAGATGTGTTTGTTACTTTATGTTTGTAGCTCTTTATTACTTTCCATAATGGTGGTACTGATACATGCCTGCACCAACATAAGGGTTCCCATTATCCAAAAAACAAAACAAAACAAAACAAAAACATAAAAATTCATTATTCCAATTTTGTCATCTTTCTAATTTGTTGGGTAAAATGTAAAACTATATTGTTTTGATTTGTATTTACACGTCTTTATGTAGTTCTGTATGTTAATTGTCTAAATAAGTTGGATAATCACTTTTTAATTTTAAAAAATTACTATTTTTTCCTCATTCAACTATTGTCATCTTTAACCCAGATATATCTTATTTTCAGTTTCATGTAATGAAAATTATTTAATCTCATGGAAGTGTATTTATCTTTATTAGTTAAAAATACATTTTATTGTTTAAAAGTCTTGGTAAGTGTACATACATGTGAAATGCATATGAAATTTTTCTTGCCTATTTTAAGGGCCTAACTTTTAAAATTAAGATTATCTGTTTATTTAAAAATTATTGTGGAGTGGACATAAATTGTTGGGCCAAACCTAATTTCTGCCAACTGTTTTCAAGATTTGCTAGAAGCTTTAATTAAATAGGGAGGTCTTTCTTAAGGAATTTATGTTTTCATGTTTATTGTATTTTCAAATTTTAGAGTTAGTTCCACAATGTCTAGGTTTCCTTTATCAAGTCTGATCCATTTTTACTTCACTAACTTTTAACCAATAATACATGACAATGCTGGCCACTGCTTTATAATATACCTTAAGGTCTAGAAATGATGTTGCCCCTTAATCCTAGCATCTTTTTTTTTATTTGCTTTGACGTTCTAGATTATTTTTTTCTCCAAATGAATTTTTTTTATTATTTTGTTGAGCTATTTGAAGTATTCCTTAGATAGTTTGAGTGGTATAGCAATATATAGATACAGATATAGGAACATATCTATATATAAATGTATATAGATAGATATAGATATAGATATAATAATATTATATAACATTTATGTACCATAACTTATTCAGCCATTCTCCAACTGACGGTCATCTACTCAGGTCCAGTCCCTTGCTACTACAAAAAGAGCTACTACAAATATTTTTGCATATATGGGTCATTTCCTTTTTTATGATCTCTATAGAATGCAGAAACAGTAGAGAATCTGCTAGATCAAAGGTTATACACAGTTTGATACCTCTTTGTTCTTAGTTCCATATTATTTTCCAAAATGCTTGGATCAGTTCACAACTCCATCACAATGTATTAGGGTCCCAGTTTTCCCACATGCCCTTCATCATTATCTTTTCCTTTCATCTTAGCTAATCTGAGAAATGTGTAATGGTACCTCAGAATTGTCTTAATTTGCACTTCTCTGATCAATAATGATATAGAGAATTTTTCATATGACTGAAATGGTTTTAATTTCTTCATCTAAAAATCTATTCATATTCTTTGAACACTTATTAACCATAGAATGGCTTGTATTCTTATAAATTTGAGTCAATTCTCTATATATTTTAGGAAAGAGGCCTTTATCAGAATCCATGGATGAAAAATTTTATTCCCATTTTACTGCTTTTCTTTTAAACTTGTCTGCATTGGTTCTGTTTGTACAAAAACTTGCAAAATTTATTTCTCTAAATTCTTACAACAAAATTGAACAAGAACAGATGGATGAATTAAACATGCAACTAAAAAAAACCTAGAAAAATAACAATTTAAAAATCCCCTATTGAGCACCAAATTTGAAATTCTAAAAATCAAAAATGAAATCAGGAAGATGGAAAGGGAAAAAAAAAAACTAGTGAGCTAATAAATATATCTAGGATCTGGTTTTATTAAAAAAAAAGATAGATAAGTGATTTGTTAATTTGAATTTAAACAAAAGAAAGAAAATTAAATATCCAGTATCAAAGATGAAAAATGTGAAATCCGCCCCAGTAAAAAATTAATTAAAACAATCATTAAGAAATATTTTTGCCTAATTATATGGCAATACATATATTAGAAAAAGAAATTAAGGACATTAATGATTGCCCTAGGAAAAATTTCCAGGTCTAGATGGATTCACAAATGATTTTGTTTAATAAGGCAACAAGAGTTAAGCGATTTAAGCAGAATCTCTCAGATTTGAAGGCAGGTATTTTTGACTCCACAGCCACATTTGATTGTACCATCTAGCTGACCCTCAAAAATGGATTTCACCAAACATTTAAAGAACAATTAAAACCAATATAATATAAACTGTTTGAGAAGAAAAGTGAAGGAGTCCTGTGAAGCTTCTTTAATGGCACAAATACACTGCTGATGCCTAAACCAGGAAGAGCTAAAAGAAAAAAGAAAATTATAGATAAATTTCCCTAATAAATATTGATCCAAAATTAAAAAAAAAAAAACAAAATTACCAGGTGAGTTTTAAAATATATCAAAAGGATTATACGCTACAACCAGGTAAGATTTATACCAGGAATGCAGAGGTGGTTCAATATAAGAAAAACTATCAACATAATTGGCCATATAAATAAGAAAATCAACAGAAATCATATGATGTCAATATATGCTGGAAAAAGGTTTTCTTTCTTTCTTTTTTTTAATAAGATACAGTGCTCATTCCTTTAAAAGCAATAGAGAGCAAAGGAATAAAAGGGAGCAATCCTTAAAATGATAAATAGTGCCCATCTGAAACCATTAATAAGTATTTTCTATAATGAGGATAAGTTAGAAGTATCGTCAGTACGAACAGGCATGAAACAAGGATGCCCATTGTCACCAATATTATTCAAAATATAACTAAAATGTTAGGGGTAGCACTGAAAAGAAGAAAAATATTGAAGAAGTTATAATAGACAATGAATAAATAAAACTATCACTCTTTGAAGATGATATAATGGTATACTTAGAAAATCTTATAGAATCAACTAAAAAACTACTTGGAATAATTAACAACTTTAACAAAGTTGCAGGATTTAAGATAAACACATATAAATCATTGGCAATTTTTATATGATCAGCAAAGTCCAGCAGCAAGATAGAAAGAGAAATTCCATTAAAAAAACTGTAGACATAAAACATTTGCTAATATACTTGAAAAGACATACCCAGGGATTATATGAATACCA
Organism: Myrmecobius fasciatus; assembly: GCA_023553655.1. Lineage (NCBI taxonomy): Eukaryota > Metazoa > Chordata > Mammalia > Dasyuromorphia > Myrmecobiidae > Myrmecobius > Myrmecobius fasciatus. Next base: position 44,773 of record JAJPUD010010825.1, read on the forward strand.
TTACAAAATATTTGTCACAAAAATTAAATCAGATTTTAAACTGGAAAACATCAATTGCTTGTAGATAAACCAAGCCAAAATAACAAAAAGGACAATTCTAAATCAATATACATATTCAGTGTCTTACCAATCAATATACCTAAAATTATTTGAGAGAGCCAGAAAAAAATAACAAAAAAATTCATCTGGAAGAACAAAAGAACTTTACTAGATTTGTAGCACAGAGTATAAAAAAGCAGCCCTTTTCATGGTGGTAAAATATTGAAAATTGAAGGTATATTCATCAATTAGGGAATGGCTAATCAAGCAATGATATATGATTATGATGGAATACTATCATAATGTAATAAGAAATGACAAATAAGCAGATTTCAGACAAGACTGGAAAGACTTGTAAAAAATCTTGCAACATGAAATGACCAGAACCAGGAAAATCTTGACAGCATTAGCATCGTGTGATGATTAATTTAAAATGACTTAACTCTTAGCAACACAATGACCTAAGTATAAAGGACTCACAAGAGAAAATTATATCCACATACAGATAAGGACCGGATGGAATGCAGATCAAAGTGTACTTTTTTTTTACTATTATTTTTCATGTTTTTTTTTTCTTTTGGCCTGTTCTTCCACAACTGTGACTAATATGGTGATATGTTTTATATGACGGTGCATATTATAACTTGCCTATCATTTTCAGAAGAGCAAAGGGGAGGGAGGGAGAGAATAAAAATTTGGAATTCAATATCTCGGGGAAATGAGTGCTATAAATTCCCCCTATATAAGTGGGGGGAATGATTTTTAAAATAACACAAAATATATGCAAGGCATTCAGTTCATAAGTGACAAATGGAAACACAACACTGAAAATTAGTAGAGAGATTGGGCTGAGAAAGTGATCTGATAATCTGCAAGAAAGAGTTGATAATTGAATCCATGTTTGCTTATGAGGGAATCAAGTAAAATAGCATGAAGGTAAAACAGAAGAGTACTCAGAACAGAGCTTTGGGATTCACCCATGTTTAACCCATAGTTAGCAGGTGTGATGCAGGTGAAGATATATAGAAGGATATTTTACAGAGGAAAGTAGTCAGAGAAATAAAAGAACCAGAAAGAACAGTGTCATGAAAATCTGGAAAGAAGGGGATATCAAGAAGTATATGAAATTATGTTAAAGGTTCCTGAAAAACTAAAAAGGATGAGGATTGAGAAAGATAATTGGATTTGGAAATTGAAGGATCATTGGTAATATTCAGAGAAAGTCAGTTGTCCTTTTTCTCAAAGAGGACCAATATAACAACACTATGTTAAAATTACAGAATTTCTAACTGTTTGATCAGATCAATACAACCTCAAAATACTCTGTCACCAGTTGAACATAATTAATCTATGTTAACTTTTGGGGTGGAATCTCTAAATTTAAGAATCTTGAACTTCTTTTGAGCTACTTCAATTCTGCTTTTCTTAGACAGCACAACACCTTCTTTGATGACAATGTGTCTTGCTGAGAAACCCCATACTAGTATTGCACAAGTCATTTAATCAATTACAAATTTCTTAAGTGAGACCTTGAAAGTATGTTTATATTACTTTTTTTTACTAGCATGTGAGCACTTGACTTGTGTAAGTTCCCCACAAAATTAGTCTATCACAAGCATATATTTGTTATTTGAACAATGTTATTGAACAATGGTCAACCTATCAGAACTGCAATAAGATTTAAATACTTAGTAGTTTGGTTCAAAAAAGCCCTCAGTGTCTGGTACCTTCTCCTGCCAGGTGATCTTCAGAAAATTTCTTAAACAATTCAAATAGAAGTAATTCAATTTCCTGGCATGGTGCTGATATACTGTTCAGGTTTCAATGGCATGGAACAATGTGGTCGGTACAGTTTTATAGACCTTCAAATTGGTAGTCAGTCTATTATCTCTTCTCTCCCACACTTTCCTTCCAAGACTCCCAAACATGGAGATAGCTCTTTGATATAAAATATTGATTGATTATTAATAAAATTGATATCTAATACCAAAATAGCGATTTGAGTGCCAACTTCATTACCAATGTATATATTCCTGGAAAGTATATTGCAAAGGCAAATGAATTTATCCACAGTATTAAAAAAGTTTAATTTGCTGGAAGTAATGCTTTCACCTGTGGATGATTTGATAGTGACTGATGAAACATTTCTTTTCTTGGTATTAATTGTTAGGCCAAAATTAGTACAAGCAGCAGAGAATATATCCATATATTCTCACATCTAAGCTTCAGAAGCTGTATAGACTGCATAATGTGAAAACAACAAAAAAATTTTGTACCAATCCTCCTTCTACTTTAGTCTTGGCTTATAATCTATGAAGTAGAATCATTTACCATCAGTGCAGATGCTGACCTCTATGCTATGTTAATTCTCGTTGAAGGCATTTGACAACATGGCTGAAAATATCATGCAAAAAAGCATAAGAGCAAACATAAAGACTTTTTTTACTCTACTGTGACTGAGAAAGCACATCATCATTTGGTCCATTACCAGAGCCCAAGCATATCATCAGGAAATTGACTACAACTCTGAATAACTTTTCTGAGCAACCAAATTTGACATAATTTTCGATAAATCTTCACAACTAACAATATCAAAGGCTTTGGTAAAAAAAAAAAAAGAAATATGTATAGACCTCCATTCTGCTGCTATCTTTTCTCCTGGAGTTGTTGGTAGCAAACCTGAGGCCATACTAGCTCTCAGGTAGATAACAATATTGTGAAGGATCAGCATTTTAAAGAGTTTCTCCATGAAAAGGAGAAGAGACAGGATGATACATGCTGGATATGGATTGAACAAGTAAGAGTTTTTTGAGGATCAGTGAGTTATGAGCATGTTTGCAGGCAGTAAAGAAGCAGCCAGTAGGCAGTGGTTGAAGTTAAGTGATAGCATTAACTTGATAGAAGGTACAATTTATGGAAAAGAAAAGATAAAATGGGGGTCTTTGTGCATGAATAAAATAAAAAATGCCACTTCATTATACAAGATATGGAAGAAGGAGTAAATAGTTATAAAAGGTATCTGAGCAATGGAAGTTGAAGAAAGAAGAAAGAACTTTCAGCAAATGCCCTGTGTTTCAGTGAACTAGCTCAAATGCTACCTTTTTCAAAAGGGCTTCTGAATGCCCTCAGCCACTTAAATATTCCTCTCCAAAGCTACCTTTCTTCTAGTTTGTATCCAATCTGCATTGCCTATTTATTTATATTTTGGCCGCTCTATTAATATTTAAAACAATTGGGCAAAATTTACTAAGGATTTATCAACTGCCAAGCATTGTGCTGAGTGCTAAGGATACCAAAAATGGGACAAAAGAACCCAAAATCAAGGATCTTAAAGGAGAATACAAGATAAAACCAAGTATATTTATAAAGCAAGCTATATAAAGAACAATTAGGAAATAATTAAAAGAAAAAAAACAGTGGAATTAAGAGGGGTTAGGGAAAGCTTCAGTCAACAGTTTGGATAGAGCAATGACCCTTAAGATCTGAATTCAAATCTGGCTTCAGACATTTGCCAGCTGTGTGACCCTGGGCAAATCATTTAACCCCTATTTGCCTCAGTTCCTCATCTATAAAAAGGAATTCATTGGAGAAGGAAATGATAAGCCACTCCAGTATTTTTGCCAGGAAAACTCCATGGACTAAGTCATAGGATCACATATCTAAATGACTCTACAACATCATCTTTTTTATAGATAAAATATCACCTTTTTATAAGTAAAAAGTTTTTTATTTGATTCTTGAGCCTATTTCTTATGTTTGTTATGTGTTGTTTATTAAGAGTTACTGTTTCTGCTCATAAGTCTTTCAAACTTATTTTCCTGAGGTCTCCTTGGACTCAGTCACTCAGTTACTAGTCAAGTCCATCCTCTGCACCAAGAAGTTTCCTGAATTCCACAATCCCTATTGTAACTCCATTATGTCAGAAGTAGATGGGAGGTAGGAGAAATGGAGGGATTCCCTTAAGCCCTTCCCACTGAGTTAATGACAAAGAGGACAGAAGCTCCCTTCTTTGGCATGTCCAGATCGCTTTTGGTGAGCTCACCTCCACTGTCAGAACTATTACAGAGAATCTAAGAAATCTATCTGATTGTATAGCCAACCAACTGTTTCAGAGACAGGTAATTATGCCATCCTTTCATTCCCAGGGGAGATAAGGGTAAGAGAGTACTTTCATGCAGCTGAACAGTCTATATTTTGTCACCATTTAGAAAAGCTTCATTAAATGATTAATCTGGAAAGCTACAGGAGACATAAGCTCCTTGAAATTTAGTAAGGAAGGAAAGATATTCTACAGTAACTATTGAAAAGCTCCCTTTCCACAGTGAAATGACATGTTTGCAGCAATTCAGCCCATATCAGAACTGACTTTCAAGACTGCATGAAAAACATTTTGAAAGGCCTTAAAATATAAACCAATGCACAAAAATGCTAACTTTGAAGTTAGTTTCCATATGTTCTCTATCATTAGAGACAGACCTTCTACCCTTATTTTTTTCTGGATATTTTTCACCTCTGATGATATGTAGCATTCCTTTTCCAGTTGCATAGGTATAAAAGTTTGAGTTGATGATAGAGATACACTGAACTCATACAAAAATCTCACAGATTTCTTTACTACTCACAGTAAATCACAGGGAATAGAGTCCTGGATTTCAAGTGGAGAAGGCCTGAGTTTAAATCATTCCCTGGGTCTTATTAGCTATTGTGGTCCCTGCTAATTTGAAGTAATTAGAGAAACCCTCAGTCTGTTTCCTCCTCTATAAAATGGAAATACTAATTGGACATACTTCACAAAATTGCTGTGAGGATCAAATATGATTTCTTGATCAACACTTTTCAAAGTTCAGAGCATTACCTACTATTATTATTCTTGTTGTTTATTTATTTTTTTGTCCTTGTACACATTTATTTCATTTCTAAAATGAGGGAGTTGGGCAAATGAATCAGTTGCAAATCTGTGATCTTATGATCTCACTAACTTTGATGTTTCTGTCCCAAAATGCCCAAATGTGTCAATAACTTAGACTGTGTCTGTAGTGGAAAAAAATCAAGCAAGAGAGAATTGTCACCTTTACTTAGTAATGCTTCTGTTCCTGCTTTGCAGCAAACAGAGGCATTCCAGATGTAGGAGAAAGGCAAATTGATCACTCACCATCCGGCTTTCATTTTTGTCCCCAACCTTATCTCACAGTACTTCCCCTACACGTTATGTTCTATACTCCTGTTGAACTTCTAATATTTATTTCCTTCTCTCCATTGGCTGGATGTTCATATCCCTGCACTTTTGCTATTGCCTTCTAACTGAGTTTCCTTCTTCGAGTTTTTCCTTACTCTAACCCATCCTTCATTTGGTATTCAGAAAGATATTGATAAATCAGCACCTCTCTGGCCATACCCCTTCCTCCCATAACTCCACCACTAGCTCCCTGTTACTCTAAGATAAAATAGAAAACATCCGTGGCATTTAAATGCATTCATAACCATTCAATCTTACTTTTCCAGATTCATTATACATTACTATACCTCATGCAAGCCAGGATCCAGCCAACCTGGCCTTCTTACTATTCTTTATACATGGTATTCCCTCCATCCTTATTCTTTTGAATTGTCTATCTCCTATTCCTGGAATATATTCCAGCCTCAACTTTGCCTATTAGAATCTCTGGGCTCTGTCAAGTTTCAGCTTAAATATTACCTACTACATGATGACTTTCTTAATCCCCCCTACTTGTTAGTGTGTTTCCCACCTCAATACTGTCATGTATAGATTGCATGTACACTTTTTACATATTCACATTTTTTCTTCAAATGTACTCTCATAAATGTGTCTATGCATATATATATATATACACACATATATGTTGTCTAAATAGATATCTATATCTATATTCCTATGTTATTCGAACAATGACTAGTATAGGGGAGGCTTTTAATATGTGTTTGTAGATAAGCTGATTAACCTGGATTACTAGCTTTCCCTTGTATATTTCCTCAAGGCAATTTAGCAATCCTTATGTAACTTCTTTGTTCCATCCAAATCAACAAATCTCTATCAAGGTGCTACAGCATACAGAGGCCTCTTCTAGGTGCTGAAGGGAAAAAAAACAAAAACAAAAACACATAACTCTTGACTCTTGTTTTATCTTCCTTTTAAATATAGAACTTTACATTTTGTAAGCATTTTCTGTAAATAATCCTGTAAGTTAAGTAGTTTATTATGAAACCCAGTTTACAAATAAGGAAATAGGAAAAAGACAGTTTAAGTGATTTTCCTATAACCAAACAAATAGTAAGTGTCAGAAACAGGACTCTTATCTCTAACTCAAAAGTATTTCTTTCCTATAACTTCAAGTTTCTTTTTAAAGATGAGCTACAAGCAGGCAACACATATTCACAAACTCATAAACATATTCACACAAATAGATACTTCTCACTAAATTTGCACAATACCTCTATTACTAAGAGAATATATTTTCCCAAAATAGCATCTTGATCATTTGCAAAAGGGAAGGATGAGTCTTTGGAAATATAGTATAGTAAAGAAATAGTTAAGGCCTTTTTATGTGTCAGACACTGTGTTAAGTACTGGGGATCCAAAGGAAGGGGAAAAAAAGGAAAAAAAAAGAAAATAGTCAACCTCCTTCTTATACCTTACTCCTCAAAGTGTATTCTTTTATTCACTGACATCAGCCTCATACTTTACTCTTGACCAAGAAAGCCCATCTCTCAGTTTGGGGTATTTTATCCAGCTATTTCTCATACCAGTAATATTCTCCCTTCTCAGCTTTGCCTAGTGATCCTTCTAGCTTCATTGAAGACATAGATAAAGTCTCAACTCTTTACCAGAAGACTTCCCTTGTCATTGAATCATTTTGGGTGTCTTACTCTTCATGACCTCATTTGGGGTTTTCTTGCCAAAGATACTGAAGTGGTTTGCCCTCTCCTTCTGCAGCTCATTTTACAGACAAGGAAACTGAGGCAAAGAGGCTTAAGTGACTTGCCAAGGTTTGCAAAGAGAAGTATCTGAGGCCAGATTTTAACTCAGATTTTCAGGATGCTAGGCCAGCTGTTTTATCTATTGAGCCACTTACCTGTCCAATGATAAAACTACCTACATTCTCAGGGGTTATGAATATCAAATGATCTAATTGTAAAGTGTGCTTTGTTAATCATGAGGTGGTATATAGAAGCTGGCTACTAATAGGGAGATAATGCTGGTATCATTTGCTATCTCTAAGTGTAATGTTTTTCAGATAGAAACTGTATTATTTCAATAATGTAGGCACCTCATATTTATTCAGTTATTCAAAGTTGGCTAATTGCCTACTGTGTTCAGGGTCCTGTGCAGGATGTGGGGGAGAGGGGAGAGGGAGGAGAGTAATAAAATATCTAAATTAAAGAAGCTCTTGGCCTTAAGGAGTATATAGTCTAGTATAGGTGAAAAATACACGTTAAGAATGAAACATAAATGTACTTTATAAAGATGTAAAACAAAGTCAGAAATCTGAAAGGGAAAAGTTGTTATCAACCATTAGCTAGGTGGCAAAGCAACTTAAATATCAGACATGGAGTCAGAACAATCTGAGTTTAAATCTTGCCTGAGATGTCTACTAATTGTAAGTATGAGTATGTAAGTATGTAAGTATGAGTATAAGTATGTATGAATGAGTCATTTAACTTTTCTGTGAATGGAAGAAGAAATAGGAGGAAGCATCTACTTTACAAAGTAATTGTGAGGACCAAATGAAATAATGTGTTAAGTGCTTTGCAAACATCAAATTAATATGTGTTTGTTATTACTTTTATAGGGAAGAACATAGTTTCATAATATAGATGGTAGTTGTGTTTGAATATAGGACTATGTAATCTGTATATTAATAGACATAGATTTGCCTATATTTCCTCTATCTATAGATATACAAATATTTTTATAGATAAAAATAGGAGCAGCTAAATGATGCAGTGGATAGAACATTGGCTCTGGAGTTAGAAGGAACTGAGTTCAAATTCTGCATCAGATACTATACCCGTAAGTAGTGTGACCCTGGGCAAGTTACTTAATCTCAACTGCTTTGCCACAGAAAAAGAGAATTTTATACATAGATATGAATAAATATTTTTCCCTTGTTTCTCAGTTATGTTCACCTCTTTGTGAACCTATTGACCTTTAGAGCATACCAGGAACTTTTATCCTCTACTGTCCTACAAAGTCTGTCCAAGGTCATGTTCATTGCTTCCATATTACATATCCATCTCATGCTCTGCCAGCCACTTTTTTATTTTACCTTCAATCTTTCTCAACATCAAGAGCTTTTCCAATGAGGCATGTATATGTCTTATATGGCAATACAATATAAATACTTTAGTATTTAAATTCAGCTTCAGTATTTTACCTTCCAGTGAATCATCTCAATTAATGTGTTTAAGTATTGACTTATTTGATCTCCTTGCTGTCCAAGGGATTCTCAAAATTCTTCTCTAGTCCTACAATCTGAAAGCATCAATTCTGTAGAACCCTTATAGTCCAGTTCTCACAGTCATACATTACTACTGAAAAAAAACATAGCTTTGACTATATGGACCTTTGTTGGAAAGGTGATATCCCTGCTGTTTAGTATGCTGTCCTGATTTGTCAAAGCTTTCCTTCCAATAACAAAGTATTTTTAATATCATGACTGCAATTATCATATGCAGGGATTTTTGACCCCAACAATATTAAATCCAACATTGCTTCCATCTCTTCTCCCTCTGTTTACTAGGAAGTTATAACCAGTTGCCAAGATCTTAGTTGTTGTTTTTTTGGTTGTTTGTTTTTTAATGTTAAACTTCAAGTCAGATTTTATGCTTTCCTCTTTTATCTTCATCAAGAGGCTTCTTAATTCTTCATTTTCTGCTATCAAATTAGTATTTTCTACAAATACAAGGTTTTAACCTTAGAAGCATTAATTTCAGCTTTTGATTGTACAGCTTGGCATTTCACATAATATACTCTGCATTTATGTTAAATAAATAAAAAGATAATATACAACCTATTTGTACTCCTTTTCCAGTCTTAAAACCAGCGAATTCCTTCTGACTTGTTCATGTTTAGTTTCATGTGTTGCTTCTGGACCTACATTCAGATTCCTTGGGAGATAAGTAAGATTTGGTACTTCTTTCTCTGGGCACTTGCCGCATTTTATTATCATCCACAATGACTTTTGTGAAATCAATGAAAAAGAAATAGATATTTTCAGTAACTCCCTTCTTTTTTCCACAATTCAGGGAATGTTGGCAATTTGTTGCTAGTTTCTCTGCTTCTTTGAAATTCATGGTTATTGTTGAAGCCTCACTTTCAGAAAATTAAACATATCCTTGATGGCATGTAAAATGAGCACAGTTGTTTAGTAATTTGAATGTTCTTTGACATTGCCTTTCTTTAGTATTGGATATTAATTGATCTTTTCCTATCCAATGACCACTGTCTTCCAAATTTTCTGGCATATTGAGAACAGCACTTTAACAGCATCATCTTTTAAGATTTTAAATATTTCAGAAGGAATTTCATCACCTCCATTAGGCTTATTGTTATCAATGCTTGTTAAAACCAACTTGACTTCATTCTCTAGAATGTCTGGTTCTAGATCAGCAACCACACAATTGTGGTTATAAAAATCTTTTTCATATAGTTCTGTATAGTCTTGCTACGTCTTCTTAATTTCTTCTACTTCTGTTGTGTTTAGCATTTTTAATCTTTAATCATGCACATTTTGAAGAGATCTCTTGACCTTCCCATTTTACTGTTTTCTTCTATTTCTTTCCATTGTTAATGTAAGAAAACCTTACCTCTCCTTCCTAATCTCTGAAATTCTGAATTCAATTGGGTATAGCTTTGTCTTTCTCCTTTGCCTTTTCCTGTCTTTCTTTTGTAAGTTATTTTTAAAGCTCTATCAAGCAATCATTTTTTCTTACTTTTTTATTTTGGAATGTTTCTTTTTTTGTTTCTTTTTGTTTTAATTTGTTATTGTTTCCGCTGTATACTATGCAATATTATGGACCTCCAATACATAATTCTTTTGGCACTCTATCAGATTTAATTCCTTAATCTGTAACATGACATAAGACAATGTTTGCAATGTCTTTTTAATTGGTAGATGTGAATAATTACAAGGGGAGTCATATATATGTATATGATAAAGAAAGAGCGTGGCATAGTGGATAAAGCTGACTGGCCATAAGTTAGGGACACCTTAATTCAAGTACTGAGTAAGCCTGAGAAAATTATTTAAAGTTTTGGTATCCCTGACTAATCTCAAAGATAACAGAAGTCAGAACATCTTTTTTTAAAGGGGGGGGGACTGTCTCAAGCTCCTGTGTAGCTCTCAGCCTTGGTTTTTAGCACAGAGTCTCCTTATGTTTGCGTGGAGTAACTTTGCCTTTTCTTTTCAGGAAACAGCTTGGTTTCACAGAGTTTGCCTTCTGATTTGGGACTGGAAGCTGCCCCACTAATTTGATTCTCTACTCAGCCAGGACAAAGTGTCTTAGTTGCTGATTTGCTGTGATTAAGACCCTCTCACCAGCTTTCCCAGCCACAGTCTGAGCTGGGTTGAACACTTTTCACCCCAGTGAGACTGACCTCTCTTGAAGTTTTTTCACTTTATCTTGAGATGGCTGAAGAATGGTTTCCTTCCATGAGATTCTGTTAAGAGTCTTCATTTCCTATGGATTTGGAGGAAAACTGGGAAAAGCTTAAGCAGCTTCCTTGCTTTATTTCACCATCTTGGCTCAACTCATATCATCATTTGAGGCTTCATCTGGAGTCATTTTATCTTTAGTGTCCTCAGATCTTGAAGCCTGTTCTTCCCTGTCTCCATAATAGAAATCTATGGTTGGAGCTCTTTTTGGATTTTTGCTCATTTTTAATGGTGGAGATCTGCTTTTAGGGCAAAGAATAGACTGTCTCAAGCTTCCTCTACAGGTGACAGTGGCTTCATGCTACGTTAAGGCCAGTGCTGCTTGCTTTCTTCCTGTGCTACATGGATGGGGACAAATCCTGCATCATACTGGTGTTCAGAAGCTCACTATTTGCCTTCTGTAGTTAGATGGAGGCCTCACAGCTAGTCTGCTGATCCACTGGCTTCTGAGCCAGAACAGAGTACCCATCACTGCTGTATTTTGCCTAAGATCCTCCCAGTAGATTCCCTTATCATATGATTGGCTCTCAGGCATGGATCCCTGCATTGTGCCTTCCCTGGGCTGTCTCCCTCTCCACCTCCACCCAATTGAGGCAGACGTTTCCTGAAATTCTTCCAAATAATATTCTGCTGGAAATTTGTTGCACTCCAAATATTTGTGGGTTCTGTCACTCCAAAATTTTTCAGAGGCTTGATATGGTGTTGATCTGAGGAAAGTCAAAAAGATCTCAGAGAAAGATCTGTCTACTCTCCACCATGTTGAGTCTGCCCCACAAAATCTTACATTTTACTAAGGAAAGAGAACTGACATTTATGAAGAGATTTAAAGTCGTCAAAATACTTTACTTATGTTATCTCATCTCACTGATTTCCAACAATCCTATGAGACAAATATTCCCAAAAAGGAAAAGAAAAGGCTCACACAAAGTGAAGTGACTTGCAGATGAAGAAAAAGGAGAGACATTGCCTCAAAATGGGGATACGAATAACACACACCTCCTGAGGTTGTTACTGTGAATATCAAATGAAAAAAATAACTGTAAAGTGTTTAGCTCAGCTCCTGACACAAACCAGATAATATATAAATACTAGTTATTATTATTGTTGTTGCTGTAATGCCCACCACTACTACTAAGTCAGGAACCAATACCTTTCTCTGCAATGCTGGCACAATTTATGTTAGCCTCTGTATTTGCTATTCCCAGTACAATGCCCTTTACATAAGGAAAACTAAACACTGTACCCATTAAGACTCTAGCCTATGTAGTCTTGCCTACATCTTTTACTCTGTGAGATGATATTCTCTCCTTTCTCTTGTTCAGAATTTCTTTTTTTTATTAAAGCTTTTTTATTTGTATAACATATATATGGGTAGTTCCCCAACATTGATCTTTACAAAGCTTTCCATTACAAATTTTACCCCCAGTCCCCTCCCCTCCCCTAGATGGCAGGAAGTCCACTACATGTTAATAATGTCGAAATGCTTGACAAGTTATGCAAGAAAAATACTATCTACAAGAAAAAAAAAGGAATCAGAGAAATGCAACACAATGCAAGCAAATGTCAATAGAGATCATGAAAATGTTACATTGTGGTCCATATTTCATTTCCCCCTCTCTGGGTGTATATGGTTTTCTTCAGTGAACAATTGGAACTGGTTTGAGACAATTCTTTGTTGCAGAGAGCCATGTCCATCAGAATTGATCATCATGTAATAATGTTGTTGCTGTGTATTATGATCTCCTGGTTCTGCTCATTTCATTCAGCATCAGTTCATGCAAGTCCCTCCAGGCCTCTCTGAAATCGTCCTGCTGGTCATTTCTTACAGAGCAATAATATTCCATAACATTCATATACCATAATTTATTCAGCCACTCTCCAATTGATGGGCATCCCTTCAGTTTCCAGTTTCTAGCCACCACAAAGAGGGCTGCCACAAACATTCTTGCACAGGTGGGTACCTTTCCCTCCTCCAAGATCTCTTTGGGATATAGGCCCAGTAGAAACACTGCTGGGTCAAAGAGTATGCACAGTTTGACAACTTTTTGAGCATAGCTCCAAACTGCTCTCCAGAATGGTTGGATCCGTTCACAGCTCCACGAACAATGTATTAGTGTCCCAGTTTTCCCACATCCCCTCCACCATTCATCGTTATCTTTTCCTGTCATTTTAGCCAATCTGACAGGTGTGTAGTGGTACCTCAGAGTTGTCTTAATATGCATTTCTCTGATCAATAGTGATTTGGAGCAACTTTTCATATGACTAGAGATGGTTTTAATTTCATCATCTGAAAATTGTCTGTTCATATCCCTTGACCACTTCTCTATTGAAGAGTGGCTTGAATTCTTATATATATGAGACAATTCTCTATATATTTTAGAAATGAGGCCTTTATCAGAACCAATAAATGTAAAGATGATTTCCCAATTTGATGCTTCCCTCCTAATCTTGTCTGCATTAGTTTTCTTTGTACACAAACTTTTTAACTTAATATAATCAAAATTGTCCATCTGGTGTTCAATTAGGAGTTCCAGGTCTTCTTTGGACATAAATTTATTCCATCTCCACAGGTCTGAGAGATAAACTATATTACGTTCCTCTAACTTGCTTACAAAATCCCTCTTTATATCTAGATCATGAACCCATTTAGATCTTATCTTGGTATATGGTGTTAGGTATGGGTCAAGCCCTAATTTCTTCCACACTAGTTTCCAAATTTCCCAGCAGTTTTTGCCGAATAGAGACTATTTATTCCAAAAGCTGGCGTCTTTGGGTTTATCGAACACTAGATTGTTAAGGTTATTGCCTAGATTGTCCTGATATCCTATCCTGTGCCACTGATCGACTGCTCTATTTCTTAGCCAGTACCAAACAGTTTTGATGACCGCTGCTTTATAATATAGTTTTAGATCTCCTACAGCAAGGCCACCTTCATCTGCCTTTTTTTTCATTAATCCCCTTGAGATCCTTGACCTTTTGTTCTTCCAAATTAACTTTGCTACTATTTTTTTCTAGATCTGTAAAATAATTTCTGGGGAGTTTGATTGGTATGGCACTAAATAAGTAGATTAGTTTGGGTAGTATTGTCATTTTTATTATGTTTGCTCTGCCTACCCCTGAGCACTTAATATTTTTCCAATTGATTAGGTCTGATTTTATTTGTGTGGAAAGTGTTTTGTAATTTAGTTCATATA
>JAJPUD010010826.1:0-20503 GCA_023553655.1 Myrmecobius fasciatus
TTATCAAACTGTGCATGCCCTTTGACACAGCAGTGTTTCTATTGGGCCTATATCCCAAAGAGATCTTAAAGGAGGGAAAGGGACCCACATGTGCCAGAATGTTTGTGGCAGCCTTTTTTGTAGTGGCTAGAAACTGGAAACTGAATGGATGCCCATTAATTGGAGAGTGGCTGAATAAATTGTGGTATATGAATGTTATGGAATATTATTGTTCTGTAAGAAATGACCAACAGGAGGTTTTCAGAGAGGTCTGGAGAGACTTCCATGAAGTGTGAAACGAGCAGAACCAGGAGATCATTATACACGGCAACAATATTACATGATGATCAATTCTGATGGACATGGCTCTCTGCAACAAAGAATTGTCTCTAACCATTTCCAATTTTTCACTCAAGAAAACCATATACACTCAGAGAGAGGGATATGAAACATGGACCACAACATAACATTTTCATGATCTCTATTGATGTTTGCTTGGATTGTGTTGCCTTTCTCTGATTTCCTTTTTTTTTTTCTTGTAGATAGGATTTTGCTTGCACAACTCGTTAAGTATTTTAACATTATTAACATGTAGTGGACTTCCTGCCATATAGGGAAGGGGAGGGGACTCGGGGTAAAATTTGTAATGGAAAGCTTTGCAAAGATCAACGCTGAGGAATTACCCATACATATGTTATGCAAATAAAAAGCTTTAATAAAAAAAAATAAAAAAAGTCACGTCTCTTTAAGGCTTTCACAACTTGTTTTTCCTTCTCTTTCCGTATTTCCATTACTTTCTTCCCTTCCATATAATCAACAAATTAATTAAAATAGGTATCCTACTTGCTTTCTTGTTTGTTCCTTTTTTTTTTTTTTGATTTGTTTTCTCTTGGAATGTCATTGAAGAATACAAAATATCTTTTAGAATATAACCTTTTTAAAGGGAGATACTCTCTATTTAAACTAACACCATCATCTAGCCTTCAATATTAAATAAATCCTTGTTAAGTGATAATTGATATGTGAATGCTTATTTAATAGAACTAGAGATTTTGAAGCTTAATGTTTAGTTCTATCATTATTATTACTTCACATCTCTACATCATTAGAGGTTATTTCAATAAATGAGAATGACATGCAATATATATATATACATATATATATATATATTATTTTTGAACATCAGGGGAGTTATCTATCATGGTAGATTTTTCTTAATATAATATAGTTAGTATTGTTGATGCAAATGTTTTAATACCAAATATTTATGAAGTGAAATAGTTTTCATTTATAATTGCATTAGATACCTAAGTGCTCCCATACAAAAATGTTTCTACTTATTTCTCCCTAATTTGCACCTTGCTGTGTATAATCTCAGAAATTGTAACCTTAGTAAGTCAGCTATGTTGACTTATTTATATAACTAAGCTATAATTAGGTGCAGATGTTTGTATTTTAAATAGGATGAGGCATAATAGACCCCTCAGTGATGGGAATATCTCTTGGGAGAGATATTATACTGAATTTTAAACATAGTCTAAACAATTATTTATTTTGTTAGCTTTGGCTCAAGACCAACAGAAGTAGCTCTCCACACTAGAGAAGCCCAACAGATCAGAGATCTCTCACTCCAAATGACCTTCAATGTTGTAAATAAATCAATACCCCCAAGGTACTGGTGGTAGGTAATTAAGAGATGGGGATGATTTCTGGTTAGACTCTTTCATTCTTTTTACTCATGGAATGCTAGTATTGAAAGAGGAGGGAGACTTGCCTGAATATTAGAAACGGTAGAATTCTCAATCTGCAAATCAATAAGGACAGAACTGATTTTTTCTGTAAAAGTCCTGCAGTGCAGAATCTTGAATCAGAATATATAGATTCAAATCTTAACATTACTACTATATGCCTTGGTCAGGTTATATAACCTCTCAAAACTCCTCTATAAAATAAAGGGGTTTGATCCTTTTAGATCCAGGCCAGTTCTAAATTTATATTTTTCTATTCATTTTTAGCTGATCTTTTTACTTTTCTTCCATGTATGTCTTTTGTTGTTGTCATTTTTCAGTCACTTCTGACTCCATGGTCCAATTTGAGGTTTTCTTGGGAAAGATACTAGAGGGGTTTGATTTTTTTTTTTATTTTACATTTTTTTTTTATTTTACATACTAGGAAACTAAAGCAAAGGTTAAGTGACTTGCTCAGGTTGGATGGATCTTAAGTGTCTGACATCAGCTTTGACATTATAAATATTGTTTTTGATTCCCTTTCTGCTACCTAGTTGCCCCAATAAAAGGGCCATTTTCATTTATTTTGTTACCTTTGTGATTCTTGCACAAAATAAAGATTTAAAGTATTGAATATTTAGCCCTCTATTTTAACATAATTAAAAATGTAAGCATTGAAAGTGTTCTCAGAAGTGAACTAGTACAACCCATTCTGAACACAAATCTTTCCTGGTATAGTAAGTGATATTGGATGTCAATTTGACCACACTTAGAGATCACATTTCAGTCTGGTATTTAACTTAGTTCCATAGTTAATCATATTATTCCAAATTCTAAGGTAATTCATGTATGTATTTGGTTCTTTTCTTATTAACTAATAAAACCAAAACCCTTGTCACATTAATCTGTATTAGCCTGAGTCTCCACTGCATTTCATTAAATATTATTGAAATAATAAATGGGAAAATACTCCTTTCTGAATAAGAAAACTAATATATCTTCATACTGTAAATTCGTTAATCTCATGTATTTAAATAAACACTAAAGGTTGTGCCTATAAAATGTATTATCAAATAAAATGTGTATAAGAATACACACATGTATACATGAGTATGTATGTATGTATACATACACACATATATTCAAAATATTATAGCTGGGAAAATCATCACAACCAGAATCATCTTAAATTTTTACTATAATACCAGATGCTTTTATCTTCCTTTGTGGATATACAATCTCAATTTAATGAATAAAATTATTTTCATGATAATCATCTTTATTTCAATATACATATTATAATATCTTAATAAAAAAATTGCCTTTCTTTCTGGTATCTGTCAGTACAAGAATATATAGTTGGGACAATAAAATAGCATCACTAGTTTCTCTCAAGCCCTCTCTCATAATAATCTCTGTATAGAATCATTTGTCATAAAATTCTCTTTATAATGTTTCATCATCACACAAAATAGGTGACAGTTCCAACAAGAAAGAAGTTTCAACTCACCTTTCTCTTTGTCCTCTCCTTCCCTCTCTCCCTCCTTCCTTCCTCCCTTCCTTCCTTCTTTGAGAAATGGATGGGCATTTCTTTGGTTTTCACAGTTGTGAAGGTTCAATTGGAAAAAATGGAACTTGAATTGGAGAGTTGTAACCTTCAGAAACATGGGAGGGTGGTCTTATTCGGGGTTATCTCCCTCACAAGAACAGAAGAATGGCAGTTCCTGAGGTTCAGAAATTAGGTTTTGTGATAGGGAGGTGGCCTGATACTTGAAAACAATCTTGTATTCTTTGTCTCTAACTTTCCACTGTAGAAACCCACTCAGTACATTCACATTCTTGTACCACACCTCCCTTTGTGACTTAGGCCGGGGGAAGGATGAGACAATGTCACCCTCCTCATTGAACAAACATCTTTGTTTCCAGCTCTTTTGTTAGTGGGGGCTTCCTATGTAAGCTCTGAAAAACCAGGGAGTTGGTGGGGACTCTGCTTTAGGGTCTATATAAACTTTGTTGAGAACTGCTTGCCTTTGTACTCCCTTCTTGATGCTTTTGGGGGGTTTTGGTAGATACTGGGTGTGTCCTTACTCATGAGAAAGCAACTAATTTTTTTTTGCCTCTCCTAAGACAAGTCTCTGATTAATTGGGGAGGGGGGGGCAGTGCCTTTTCCCACAAACCTCCTTTCTTCTCTGTCATAATTTTTGAAAATAATTAAGCTTACTCACATTTCCTTGCCTCAATAGGGAGAAGCACCTCATAGACTGACAATTTTAACTGTCATTGTTAGCATCTCTTCTCAAGGAAATAGTACCCTTTTCAAAGCTTCAGAAGAAAATGCTTTTGAAATAGGGTTATATTAATAAATAAGAGTGGTTATCTAGTCACTATTGTAAACCTCTACTAAGGTGCCACAAACTTCTTCTTAACTCCAAGTAATCCATTGCATTTTTTATTGCTATATTGAAAGAGTATACCTTTGGAGACAGCACTAGGGAGGTCCCCATGACCTTAGAGTTCTTCTGTTCTAACAATCTCTCAGTGATAATAAAGATTTCTCGCTTTGGAATTTGTGATTCCAAGATCCCTCTTCCCCACCAACCATGAAGTTCTATTGTTCTGGCAATCTGTCTGTCAATGATTATAAAAGTCTTTTGCCTAGGAATATAATACTGCTTCTTCCCTTAAACTTTAGGAAACATATATTAGTGATCCCGAGACTCTCTAACCTTAGATGCTAATTGTTCTAACAATCTATCAGTGATTCTAAAGTCTTCTGGCTTTAGGATAATTCTAGATCTGTCAGTTGGTGATAACCAAATTCCTGAGACCACTCTTTAGTTCTACTTCTAGGCCATAAAATTAGCATATCAAGGACATAAAGAACTAGATAAATGTATCTTCTTGCTCCAGGTTATTAGTTAAATTCTTTTGGAACTTAGCCCACTTCAATTGGTGTTACAATTACAATAAACTTTGCCCCTTGACTTGGATATGGGATCAGACTGCAAATTGTTTTGAGACACCTCTGAACACTGGTCTGTGACCCCTACTTTTTGTGGTCCCTTCCAATCTCAACATTTCATGGCCTGTACCAGGAGAGTCCAGTCTCCCCTGACTTGGTTCCCTTAAGCATCCATAAGCTTGTTGTTTGATGATTGATCCTTTGCACTAGGATAAGTTTAAACATATAAAACATGTTAAACAAAATCTCATGTGTGTAAATCCTGGTAAACTTTTGAAAATAAGGTATCTACCCCTAAATTGCAATTAGTAGAATTTGCTATTAGAGATATAATCTCTTGGGACTATAACTGATATTCTTTTAATTTTGAATTTGATTGCCTGATCATTAAGTCAGTAACCTATCATGAGAGAGAAATGCCTTAACTTATTCACAGGAATGCTTTCCTGAACTATTGTCATAGGTAGAAATCTTATCTGGGCCCAAGCTAGGAGGACGACCTTAGCCTCTGCTTAAGGTGGGTCCCTCTGACTCAGTTTCCCAGTTCTGTTTCTTTGTTTCCCACCTGATTATTCCTGAATCTGGCTATGAAGTGGAATAGTTACTTCATGATTGATGTTAGACCGATCTAAGGATACTTTATCCTGTCCTGTATGTGCTTTCAGGCTGAAGCCTGAAGGATCTGTTTTGATGCTATTATAATCATATCCCTGCTTTTTCCCCTTATAGCAAATGGTCAATAGAAGTCATGAGCCCAATATAAGTATCCGAGAGGACAAAATGGTTTTCTTCTTTAGATCTTAAAGATGCTTTCCTTTGCATACCATTGCAAAAATTCTCACAATTTCTTTTTCATTGAAGGGGTTTTTGTTTTCACCTTTACTAATTTGGTAAAAGCCTTCTCTTGTAAGGCTGAAAAGGCTCAAAAGTGTTTTGCTAAAGGAGATAAAATCCATTTAAGATTAATTATTATTTCCACTCTGCATTCATTCTTTCTATCCTATACTTAATTCCTTTTAAACATTATTGTACTTGCTCCCTAAGTCACCTGAGTATTCCTTTCATTATGTTTCATTCTGCCCATTCTACCCATTACTCCTTCTTTGAGGAGACAGAAGGTGGATTTTGAGGAAATGTTCCATAAGTTGAGATCTCAAATTCTTTTGTCCCAAAAGAATTTGTGATTCAAATTGCTTGAGAAGGGAAATGAAGGAGTATAGCTTCTATGGGGCCAACAGCACTAGGGATGTCATCCCATCCTTAGAGTGCTTCTGTTCTAACAATCTCTCAGTTAATCTAAAGTCTTCTGGCTTTGGAATCTGTGATCCCTAGGTCTCCCACCACCCTCCTCACTCCACCCACCCACTCAACCCTTGGAGTGCTATTGTTTTGGCAACCTGTCAATGATGGTAAAAGTCTTCTGTCCTAGGAATATTATATTTCTTCCCTTAAACTTTAGGAAACATATATTAGTGATCCTGAGACTCTCTAACCTTAGAATGCTATTGTTCTAACAATCTGTCAATGATTCTAAAATCTTCTGGCTTTAGGATAGTCCTAAATCTCCTAGTCAGTGATAATAAAATTCCTGAGACCAATCCTCAGTTCTACCTCTAGGTCACAGTATTAGCATATCAAGGGTAAGAAGAACTGGATAAAAGTGTCTTATTGCTCCAAGTTCTTTGCTAAACTCTTTTGGAACTTATCTAGCTTCAATTGGCATTAAAATTACAATAAAATTTGGTGCTTGCCTTGGATATGGGTTCAAGCCGGAAAATTCTTTTGAGACACCCCCAGACACTGGTGTGATCCCAACCTTTTGAGGTCCCTTCCCAACCTCAATAATATTACCAGATTTTTAATTACATGGGACATAATCTATTTCTACTCTAATTTTTCTAGTTGTCCTATTGTTTTTTGCCTCCAAAAGTCTAGCAAAACAAGTTAAATTCCTCTTCATAACTCTCCAAAGGGTTAAATATTGTCAACGTATCTAAGTTTTCTCTTCTCCACTCTAAAAATCCCTAATTTTGTGTCTTCTATGCCTCTCACAATTGTACATCTTCAAAACTTAGCATAATTTGTATTTTTCTAAATTGAAGTACACAGAATTGAACATACCACTCCAGATGTGAAATAATAAGGCAGAGTATAAAGAAATTAAAACACTTCTTATTCTGAACATTATTTCTCTCTTAAAGTAGCCTAGAACTGCTCCATTATTTGAGGCAAGCCTTTTGTACTGTTAAAGTATCTACTTTCTGAGCACAATCTAAGCTAAAGATGTAAAGGGAAGTGCTGTAGACTGAGCCCTCAATGTTGAATTATTTTGCTATTATACCCCATGGACAACAACACTGTGAAGTGATTGGCAGCCCTGTGTGAATCTATTTTCTACTCGGTAATATCAACCTAATGTCAGAAGGTGGAGGCTGCTAAGAATCAGATTATTTCTAGTCTGTCTATAAACACTAATATAGCTGTTGGCATTTTAAATGTGAGATATTTGCCCAATGAGAGTATATAATATTGCAGGTAATGAATTGGATTAATTCAGATGTTTTCATTTTGATTGAAAATAAGATAAAACAAATATGATTTAGTTTCTTTTTAGAGAGAAACTATTGGCCACTAATATGTCCACAAATATGTCCTAGGCCAAACACCATTTGGTTATTGTTTGGGTCCCAATTGACTTGGATTAAATGTAAATAGTAATCATTTCTGCTTTGGTCAGAAACCCTGATGTTCTTCCCCTCTCAGATTCATTCATTCATTTATTTATTTGGATTTTTTTGGACTAGGCTAAAGAGGAGATTCTTTGCCTCAATTGCTATCTTGCCTTAATCACTGAATGAAGCCCAAGGTCTTCTATTTCATCCTGGGCCATCTCCAGTCATCCTTATTTATATCTAGCCACTGGACCAAGATAACTCTGGAGGGGAAAGTGAGGCAGATGACCTTGCCCAGCCTTTCTTCCCTCAAATCCATTTCATTTGTATGCTATAGCATCACCTCTTTAATGTCATGATCCTCCTTAAAATTTAGGGACAAATAACAACTTCTGTGAGTAAAGCTAGCCTGCATTTGGTCATTTGGAAAACTCCCTCCCTTTCTCTTTCTCTCCCTCCCTCCTTCATTCTTCGCTTCGCTCCTTTCTTCCCATCTTCCTTCCTTCTCTCTTTCCTTCTTTCCCTTATTGCCTCCTTCCTTCCTTTCTTCCTTGATTCTTTCCTTCCTTCCCTCACTCCTTCCTTCTTTCCCTTTCTCCTTTTATTCCTATCTTCCCTCCCTTCCTTCTCCCTTCCTCCTTCCTTCCCTCTCTCCTTTCCTCTTTTCTTCAAATATTGTAAAATCCTGTAAAACTGTTTGCCTCAGTTTTCTTAACTGTAAAATGATTTGGGGAAGGAAATGACAAAACATTTCATTATCATTTCCAAGACACCTCCAAAAAGGGTCATAGTCAGACATGACTAAAAATGACTAAACAACATATACCTGAAACTCATAAAGGAGGTAAGAATAACCCCTCGCCCCTTATTTCTTAAAATTCTTTCATTTTTTGGAGGAACAGTTAACTCTTCCTGATAATCTGTGATATCAAGATTCATTCTTGTTTATTTAACTGTGGGACAGAGACTACTTTGCCCTATTTTATGCATACATATATGTAGGTATGTGAGGTTATGTGTGTGTATGTGTGTATGTGTGTGTGTATTGTCTTATACTAGAAACTATCCAAATGTCTCTTAATATAAGGATATCCATGCAAGATTTGTCCTGCCTTCTATTTTTTTATTAGTACTTCAAGCAAATCCAAATATTCTTTCTTTTCCTTTTTGTAGTTTCTCTTATCCTCTCCTCTCCTTTCCTTTCCTCTTTCTCTGTCTCTGTCTCTGTCTCTCTCTGTGTGTCTCTATCTCTCAAAACTCAAGTACACAATAAGTCATTATTAGTCACTAATTTGTAAAACTATTTTATTTGGATATAACTAATTTAATCAAGCTATAATTTAGAGGATCCATTTTTATGCTATCTATATAAAAAGATATTTATGAAACTCTCCAAGCTATCTTATAAAATACTAGTTACAATATAAGTAAATTTATGAATATTCTTATAGTATTTATTATTTCATTAGTGCTATTGAGGATAACTCAAATGATTAGATATTAAAGTTTGAAATGACTGAATTAGATTAAGAAAAAAAATATAAATTGAACCATTAGAAATATTTTTTAAAAAAAATGGATCTATTTTATAGTTCCTACCTATCAAGAATGGATGAGCATAACCTAATTTGCATAATTATTAAGCATAAAATTTTTGACTTTTTTGCCACCCCAGTTAAAAAAAAAAGTTCCAAAAGCTGCAATGTAAGTCTTCATTTTAGAGTGAATATCTTTCTGTCTATTAAATTCCTTCAATGTATGTTCATAAACTTCAAGGCATCTTATGTTTACTGTTATGAAAAAAAAATAAAGGGAATGGAAAGGCTAGATTGAAATGCTTAGCATGCATAAAGTAAAAATTATTTAATTGCCTTATTTTTGGTAAAGAAACAGGATATCTTAGTAGATAGATAGATGATAGGTAGATAGATAGATATAGATCCTTTGAAGGGATGAATGAAAAAATAACAGTGAAATCAAAGGTCCTTCATAAGGAGAATGGCAATAAGCTTTCAGAGGAAGCATTTTAAATATATGAATAGTTTTAAGCATCAGCCACATTTTAATTTTAAATATAAAGTCAATAAATATGAAAGTAAATAAGATTATTAAAAATAAAATATTGTTTCTGATAAAAAAGAAACCTAAGTTGTTTAATTAAAATATAAATTGTTTGACCTTTATTGTGATGATTTTCCTCCAAAGGATGACTATGAATATATTTTCTTTGTGCTCCTTTTCACAGATCATCCATTTTACACTTTACATATTTAATTAAAACCTTGTTATTATTTTGATAGTTTGAGATGTTTATATGAATTACTATTTGTCAGTGTACAAACATATATGTACATAAGTATATATCTATACATACACATTGCATATATTATTTTAGATGGACTAAAATTAGGATTCACACACACACACTTTATCTCCTTTTCTTATTCCTTTTTTCATTCTGGTTTCTAGAGCTATTACTTAATTCAGAAAAAGCTTTCTCTATAGTTCTAAGTGATCTCATAGGATGCCATATTAATCTTTTCCTTACCTAATTGTGGAGGTCTCCATTCCTAAGGTTATGCTAATTTATCTCTTCATATCTTCTTTCTCCCACTGTAGGTCTGGCTGCTTCTTCCTCTGAGTAACTAATTATGCCCTTTCCTGGAGTAGAATGGTATCTGTGAAAATAGAACCTTTTCTCATAGAAAGGGTTGTCTCAGAGAAGGAAGATGATGAAAATTACCTGCAGACAAATCCCATTATATAGTTCTGATATTATCACATATATACTTTATATTACTTGGAAAAGTTCCTTATCATTGTTCTTCCCCCCCCCCTTTTGCTGTGAGTTCCTGCCTCATTCTGTCTTATATTCCCTACCCTATTCATAGCCCTAAATATTATTAATAACCTTTAGTATTATTATAACCTTACTGCTTCAAATTCTGAATTGTGAAGGCTCTATTGCATCTTTTTTTTCCATTTCCACTATTCAAATAACTCTTTTCTTGGCTCTAGAATTGAAAGCTACTCTTTACTTAGATGGTGTGTAGCATGTATCCTGAAAATTTACCTACTTTATCTGCAGCTCAAAGTGACAGTACTCTTCTGAGATACAGAGGGAATTAGTAAGAGTAGACCCTATACTTTACATTCACAGTCTCAGAAATAGAGTTCAACTCCCTTTGTTGGCATTCAGAAAAATTCACCAATTGGTCTCAACCTACTTTTCAAAGTATATATATATTATTCTCCCATGTAGTATTCATTTAGCATCATACGTAGTATTTTATTTCCAATTCCTTGCTTTAAAGAAAATAAAGATTTTTTTTTTTTTTCTTTTTTTATTAAAGCTTTTTATTTGTATAACATATGTATGAGTAGTTCCCAACACTGATCTTTACAAAGCTTTCCATTACAAATTTTATTCCCAGTCCCCTTCCCTCCCCTAGATGGGAGGAAGTCCACTACATGTTAATAATGTTGAAATGCTTGAGAAGTTATGCAAGAAAAATCCTATCTACAAGAAAAAAAAAGAATCAGAGAAAGGCAACACAATGCAAGCAAATGTCAATAGAGATCATGAAAATGTTACGTTGTGGTCCATATTTAATTTCCCTCTCTCTGGGTGTATATGGTTTTCTTCAGTGAACAACTGGAACTGGTTTGAGACAAATCTTTGTTGCAGAGAGCCATGTCCATCAGAATTGATCATCATGTAATACTGTTGTTGCTGTGTATGATGATCTCCTGGTTCTGCTCGTTTCACTCAGCATCAGTTCATGCAAGTCTCTCCAGGCCTCTCTGAAATCATCCTGCTGGTCATTTCTTACAGAGCAATAATATTCCATAACATTCATATACCATAATTTATTCAACCACTCTCCAATTGATGGGCATCCCTTCAATTTCCAGGTTCTAGCCACTACAAAAAGGGCTGCCACAAACATTCTTGCACAGGTGGGTCCCTTTCCCTCTTCTAAGATCTCTTTGGGATATAGGCCCAGTAGAAACACTGCTGGGTCAAAGGGTATGCACAGTTTGACAGCTTTTTGAGCATAGCTCCAAATTGCTCTCCAGAATGGTTGGATCCGTTCACAGTTTCACCAACACTGTATTAGTGTCCCAGTTTTCCCACATCCCTTCCAACATTCATCATTATCTTTTCCTGTCATTTTAGCCAATCAGACAGTTGTGTAGTGGTACCTCAGAGTTGTCTTAATTTGCAATTCTCTGATCAATAGTGATTTGGAGCAACTTTTCATATGACTAGAGGTGGTTTTAATTTCATCATCTGAAAATTGTCTGTTCATATGCCTTGACCACTTATCTATGGAAGAGTGACTTGAATTCTTATATATATGAGACAATTCTCTATATATTTTCGAAATGAGGCCTTTATCAGAACCATTAAATGTAAAGATGATTTCCCAATTTGATGCTTCCCTCCTAATCTTGTCTGCATTTGTTTTGTTTGTACAGAAACTTTTTAACTTAAGATAATCAAAATTATCCATCTGGTGTTCAATTAGGAGTTCCAGGTCTTCTTTGGACATAAATTTATTCCATCTCCACAGGTCTGAGAGATAAATTATATTACGTTCCTCTAACTTGCTTACAAAGTTCCTCTTTATATCTAGATCATGAACCCATTTAGATCTTATCTTGGTATGTGGTGTTAGGTATGGGTCAAGCCCTAATTTCTTCCACACTATTTTCCAACTTTCCCAGCAGTTTTTGCCAAATAGAGAGTATTTATCCCAAAAGCAGGGGTCTTTGGGTTTATCAAACACTAAATTGTTAAAGTTATTGCCTAGATTGTCCTGATATCCTATCTTGTGCCACTGATCGCCTGCTCTATTTCTTAGCAAGTACCAAACGGTTTTGATGACCGCTGCCTTATAATATAGTTTTAGATCTGGTACAGCAAGGCCACCTTCATCTGCCTTTGTTTTCATTAATCCCTTTGAAATCCTTGACTTTTTGTTCTTCCAAATGAACTTTGCTACTATTTTTTCTAGATCTGTAAAATAATTTCTTGGGAGTTTGATTGGTATGGCACTAAATAAGTGGATTAGTTTGGGTAGTATTGTCATTTTTATTATGTTTGCTCTGCCTACCCATGAGCACTTAATATTTTTCCAATTGATTAGGTCTGATTTTATTTGTGTGGAAAGGGTTCTGTAATTTAGTTCATATAGTTTCTTACTTTTCCTTGGCAGATAGATTCCCAAATATTTTATCCTATCATCTGCTATTTGGAATGGAATTTCTTTTTGTATCCCTTGCTGCTGAACTTTGTTGGTAATATATAAAAATGCTGATGATTTATGTACATTTATTTTGAATCCTGCCACTTTGCTAAAGTTGTGAATTGTTTCTAACAGTTTTTAGTTGAGTCACTAGGGTTCTCTAAGTATACCATCATGTCATCTGCAAAGAGTGATAATTTGGTTTCTTCATTACCTACTCTGATTCCTTTTATCTCTTTTTCTTCTCTTATTGCTAAAGCTAACATTTCTAATACAATATTGAATAGTAATGGTGACAGTGGGCAGCCTTGTTTCACTCCTGATCTTATTGGGAATGGTTTTAGTTTGTCTCCATTACATATGATGCTTGCTGATGGTTTTAAATAGATGCTACTGATCATTTTAAGAAAAAGCCCATTTATTCCTATACTCTCTAGTGTTTTTAATAAGAAAGGGTGTTGGATTTTATCAAAGGCTTTTTCTGCATCTATTGAGATAATCATATGGTTTTTGTTAGTTTGGTTATTAATATAATTAATTATGCTGATAGTTTTCCTAATATTGAACCAGCCCTGCATCCCTGGTATAAATCCTACTTGGTCATAGTGTATTATCCTGGGGATGACTTTCTGTAATCTCATTGCTAATATCTTATTTAAAATTTTTGCATCAATATTCATTAGGGAAATTGGTCTATAGTTTTCTTTCTCTGTTTTCACCCTACCTGGTTTAGCTATCAGTACCATATCGGTCTCATAGAAGGATTCTGTCCCTATTTTCTCAAATAGTTTTTGTAGTTTTGGAATTAATTGTTCTTTGAATGTTTGGTAGAATTCACATGTAAATCCATCTGGCCCTGGAGATTTTTTTTAGGGAATTGGTTAATAGCTTGTTCTATTTCTTTTTCTGATAGGGGGCTATTTAAATAATTTATATCCTCTTCTGTTAACCTCGGCAATCTATATTTTTGTACATATTCCTCCATTTCATTTAGATTATCAAACTTACTGGCATAAAGTTGGGCAAAGTAACTCCTAATTATTACTCTAATTTCCTCTTCATTGGAGGAAAGTTCTCCCTTATCATTCTTGAGACTAACAATTTGATTTTCCTCTTTCTTTTTTCTTATCAAATTAACTAAAGGCTTATCTATTTTGTTAGTTTTTTCATAAAATCAACTCTTAGTTTTATTTATTAACTCAATAGTTTACTTATTTTCAATTTTATTAATTACTCCTTTTACTTTTAGAATTTCCAATTTGGTATTAAATTGAGGGTTTTTAATTTGTTCTTTTTCTAGTTTTTTTTTAATAATAAGCCCAATTCTTTGAGGTTTTCTTTCTGTATTTTATGCATGTAAGCATCTAGAGATATAAAATTGCCCCTAATAACCTCTTTAGCCTTATCCCACAGATTTTGGTATGTTGTCTCCTTATTGTCATTCTCCTGGATGAAATGATTGATTGTGTCTATGATTTGCTCTTTCACCTATTCATTCTTCAGAATTAGATTATTTAATTTCCAATTAACTTTTGGTTTATTTTCTCCTGGCCTTATATTGCATGTGATTTTTACTGCATCATGATCTGAAAAGGATGCATTTACTGTTTCTGCCTTTCTGCATTTGATTTTGAGGTTTTTATGCCCTAACACATGGTCAATTTTTGTATAGGTTCCATGGACTGCTGAGAAAAAAGTAAACTCCCTACTGTCTCCATTCAACTTTCTCCATAGATCTATCATACCTAACTTTTCTAACAATTGGTTTATCTCCATATTTTCTTTCTTGTTTATTTTGTAGTTTGATTTATCCAATTGTGAGAGAGCAAGGTTGAGATCCCCCACTAGTATCGTTTGGCTGTCTATTTCTTCTTGCATCTCTCTTAATTTCTCCCCTAGGTTTGTGTGCTATTGCACTTGGTGCATATATATTTAGTATAGATATTGCTACATTATCTATGGTACCCTTTAATAAAATATAGTTTCCTTCCTTATCTCTTTTGATTAGATCTATCTTGGCTTTTACTTGATCTGAGATAAGGATTGCTACCCCTGCTTTTTTTTGTTCGCCTGAAGCATAATATTTTCTGCTCCAGCCGTTTACCTTCATCGTATATGTGTCACTATGTTTTAGATGTGTTTCTTGTAGACAACATATTGTGGGATTCTGGTTTTTAATCCAGTCTGATATCTGCTTCTGCTTTATGTGAGAGTTCATCCCATTCACATTCACAGTTAGAATAACTAATTCTTTATTTCCTGCCATCTTATTTACCCAAGTTATGTTTTCTCCTTTCCTTTCCCCTTTCTCCCTTCCCCCTCCTCAGTACTTTGCTTTTGATGACCCCCTCCCCCAAACAATACTCCACCCTTTAGATCCCCTCCCCCTGTTTTTACTCCTTTCCCCTGATTCTTCTATTTTCCCCTCCTATTAGTTTGTCCCTTACTTTTCCTCCTTTCCCTCCCACTTCCCTCCAGCAACAGACAAGTTTCTATGTGAAATCAAATGTCTGATATACACTTTTAGAGCCCAACCTGATGAGAGTAAGATTTACACAATGCTCATCTCCCTCCCCTCTTTTTCTCAATTATATTAGGTTTTCTTTGCCTCTTCAAGTGATTTTACCTTGTTTTTAACCTCCTTTTTTTTAGATCTTATTTTACCACTTTTCCCTCTTTTCCCCAGTATGACAACCTTTTCCCCTCTAGTTCTCTTTTTCATATTACCAAAGTAATATCTAGTTAATTATACCCCCAAACTTTAAGCATCCCCCTAGTAGAAATAAAGTTCTCAAGAGTCCTTTCCTTTTTACCTTTTTATGCATCTCTTGAGTTCTGTGTTTGGATGTTGAATTTTTTGTTCAGATCCGGTCTTTTCATTAGAAATGGGTGAAATTCACCTATATCATTGAATGACCATCTTCTTCCCTGGAAGATAATGCTCATTCTAGCTGGATAGGTTATTCTTGGCTGTAATCCAAGTTCTTTTGCCCTTAGGAATATCTGGTTCCAGGCCCTTTGATCCTTCAGTGTGGAGGCTGACAGATCCTGTGTGATTCTACTTATTGATCCTCGGTATTTGAATTGTTTCTTTCTAGCTGCTAGCAGAATCTGTTCCTTGGTGCTATAGTCCTGAAATTTAGCCACGATATTCCTTGGGGTCTTAATTTTGGGGCCTCTTTCAGGAGGTGATTGGTGAATTATTTCAATGGTGATTTTGCCCTTTGATTCTACAATCTCAGGGCAATTTTCTTTCAGGATTTCTTGGAAGATAGTGTTTAGATTCTTTTTTTCATCATGGCTTTCAGGAAGTCCAATAATCCTTAGATTGTCTCTCCTAGATCTATTTTCCAAGTCAGTTGTTTTTCCTAGGAGATATTTCATATTTTCTTCTAATTTTTCATTTTTTTTGTTTTTGTTTGACTGATTCTTGAAGTCTTATTGAGTCATTCACTTGCATTTGTTCAATTCTTATTTTTAAAGTGTTGTTTTCTTCAGTTACCTTTTTAAGTTCCTTTTGTATCTGGCCAATTTGTTCATTGCACTCTTTTTCCACTTCACTAATTTTATTTTTCAATAAATTGGTGTCTTTTTCATATCTCTTTTGCAGTGCATCATATCCCTCTTGCAAGATATTGTATCCTTCTTGCACTGATTTCATTTTATTTTCCCATTTATCCTCCAGCTCTCTTTTGAGGTTCTTTATGCAATCTTCCAGAAAGACCTTTTGAAAAGGGGACCAGTGATGGTCCTTCCTGATTTTCTCTTGAGTTTTGTCTAAAGGAACCTCTGGATCTGGGATCAATGCTTCTTTGCCTTGATAAAAGCTGTCTATGGTGATAGCTCTCTTTTGCTTCTTCATCATTTTTTTTTTAGACAGTGTGGATATCTCTGATATGAAGTTATCCAGAGAGCCGTGCCCAAATATTTATGAGTTCGTTGACTTGAAGATCAGTTCAGAGGCTTATTTTATTGTTGATTTGAGAGAAGATCGGAGGAGAGGTAGAAAGTCACCTTTTCACTCCGCCATCTTAGCTACGCCCCCTCAATCAAGATTTTTATTTTCAAAATATATGCATGGATAATTTTTAACATTCATTTTTGCAAAACCTTGTGTCCTGAATATTTTCCCTTGCAACAACCACCTCCCCTATACAGAAAGTATTTCAATATATGTTAAGCATGTGCAATTCTTCTATACATATTTTCATAAATACCATGCTGCACACACAAAAAAATGAGATCAAAAAGTAAAAAAAAAAATTACAAAGAAAATGAAAGGTAAGCACACAACAACAAAAAGAGTGAAAACACTCTGTTGTGATCTAGTCAGTTACATTCCTCTCTCTGGGTGCAGATGGCTCTCTTCATCACAAGACCATTGGAACTGGCCTATATCATCTCATTGTTTAAAAAAGCCACATCCATTAAAATTGAACATCATATAATCTTGTTGTTGCCATGTACAATGATGTCTTGTTACTGTTCATTTCACTTAGCATCAGTTCATGTCAAGTCTCTCTAGGCCTCTCTGAAATCATCCTACTGATTATTTCTTATAGAACAATAATATTCCATAATATTCACATACCATAACTTGTTCAGACATTCTCCAACCAGTGGGCATCCACAGTTTCCAATTTCTTGCCACTACAAAAAGGACTGCCACAAATATTTTTTGCACATGTGGGTCCCTTTGTCTCCTTTATGATCTCTTTGGGATATAAGCCTAGTAGAAACACTGCTGGGAATATACCACTTGATAGCCCTTTGGACATAATTCCATATAACAATTCAAATTGTTGAATCTGTTCACAACCCTACCAAAATGATATTAGTGCCCCAGATATTACCAGTTTTTTTCCAACATTCATCATTATCTTTTTTGTCATCTTTGCTAATCTGAGAGTTTTGTAGTGATATTTCAGAATTGTCTTAATTTGCATTTCTCTAATCAATAGTGATTGAGAGTATTTTTTATATGACTATAAATGGCTTTAATTTCTTCATCTGACAATTGTCTGTTCATAAACTTTGATCATTTATGAACTGGAGAATTGTTTAAATTCTTTTAAATTTGAGTCAATTCTCTGTATATTTTAGAAACGAGTGGTTATCAGAATCGTTGAATGTAAATTTTCCTCCAGTTTATTGATGCCTTTCTAATCTTGTCTGCATTGGATTTGTTTGCACAAAACCTTTTTAAACTTAATAAAATCAAAATTATCCATTTTGAATTCAATAATGTACTCAGGTTCTTCTGGCCACAAATTTCTTCTCCACAGATCTGTGAGGAAAACTATCATTTGTTCTTCCAATTTACTTGTAATGTAACTCTTTATGTCTAAATCATGAACCCATTTTGACCTTAACTTGATATAGGGTATTAGGTGTGGGTCAATGCCTAGTTTCTGACATAATAATTTTCAATTTTTTTTGAGCAGTTTTTGTCAAATAGTGGGTTTTTGTTCCAAACGCAGGGTTTTGGGGGTTTGTCAAACACTAGATCATTATATTCTTTGAGTGTTTCGCCCTGTGAACCTAACCTATTCCACTGATCTACTACTCTGGTCTTTTGTTAGTATCACATGGTTTTGATGACCACTGCTTTATAATATAGTGTTAGGTCTGATTCAGCTAGGCCGCCTACATTTGCATTTTTTTCTCATTAAATCCCTTGACATTCTTGGCCTTTTGGTCTTTCTGATGAACTCTGTTATTATTTTTTCTAGCTCTGTAAAATAATTTCTTGGGAGTTTGGTTGGTATGGCATTTTATAAGTAGATTAGATAGTATTGTCATTTTTATTATATTAGCTCAGCCTACCCATGAGCACTTGATGTTTTTCCAGTTGATAAGATCTAACTTCATTTGTGTGGAAAATGTTTTGTAATTCTGTTCAAATAGTGCCTGACTTTGCCTTGGCAGGGAGACACCCAAAAATTTTATATTATTGAAAGTTATTTTAAATAGAATTTCCCTTTGTATCTTTTGCTGCTGAACTTTGTTGGTAATATATTAAAATGCTGATGATTTATGTGGATTTTTTTGTATACTTCAACTTTACAAAAGATGTGAATTGTTTCTAGCAGTTCTTTAGTTGATTCTCTGGGATTTGCTATTTATACCAACATATCATCTGCAAAGAGTGATACTTTGGTTTCCTCATTACCTACTCTAAATCCTTTAATTTATTTTCCTTCTCTTATTGCCAAAACTAATCTTTCGAATACAATATTGAATAGTAATGTTTCACCCCTGATATTTCTGGGAATGATTCTAGTTTATCCTCATTACATTTGTTACTTGCTGATGGTTTTAATAGATGCTACAGCTAAGTTGAAAGAAAACTCCCTTTATTCATATAATCTTTAGATTTTTAATAGCCATGGTTATTGGATTTTGTCAAATGCTTTTTCTGTATCTATTGAGATACTCATGTGATTTTTATTAGTTTGGTTATTGGTATAGTCAATTATGCTAATAATTTTCTTAATATTGAATCAGCTTTGCATTACTGGTACAAATCCTATTTAATCATGGTCTATTATCCTGGTGAATACTTTCTGTAATTTCTTTGCTAATATTTTATTTAAGATTTTTACTTAAATCTTCATTAGGGAAATTGATCTGTAATTTTCTTTCTCTGTTTTGATCCTGTCTGGTTTAGGTGTCAGCACCATGTGTGGATCATAAAAGGAATTCAGTAGGACTGCTTCTTTTCCTATTTTTTTCAAATAGTTTTCAAAGTATTTGAATTAATTATTCTTTAAATGTTTGGGAGAATTCACATGTAAATTCATCTGGCCCTGAAGAGATTTTCTGAAGGAGTGGATTAATAACTTGTTCACAGAAATATAAGGCTGGTTCAATATTAGGAAAACTATGAGCATAATCAACTAAATCAATAACCAAACTAACAAAAATCATATGATTATCTCAATAGATGCAGGAAAGGCATTTGATAAAATCCAATACCCATTGCTATTAAAAACACTAGCGAGTATACTTTTCCTTTTCCTTAAAATGCTCAGTAGCATCTATTTAAAACCAACAGCAAGCATCATATGTAATGGAGACAAACTACAACTATTTCCAATAAAATCTAGAGTGAAACAACTTTGCCCACTATCACCATTACTATCCACTATTGTGTTAGAAATATTAGCTTTGGTAATGAGAGAAGAAAAAGAGATTAAAGAAATTAGAGTAGGCAATGAGGAAACCAAATTATCACTCTCTTCAGATGATAGGATGGTATAATTAGCGAACCGTAGAAAATCAGTTATTAGAAATAATTCATAATTTTAGCAAAGGTGCAGGACACAAAATAAACCTACATAAATCATCAGCATTTTTATACATTACTAACAAAATGCAACAGCAAGAGATACAAAGAGAAATTCCATTTAAAATAACTGTCAATTGTATAAAATATTTGGGAATCTATGTGCCAAGGGAAAGTCAGGAACTATACAAACACAACTACGAAACACTTTCCACATAAATGAAGTCAGAGTTACTTAGTTGGAAATATATCAAGTGCTCTTGTGTAGGCCTGAGCAAATATAATACAAATGATAATACAACCTAATTTAATCTACTTATTTAGTGCCATACCAATCAAACTCCCAAGAATTTATTTTTACAGATAGTAACAAAGTTCATTTGGAAGAACAAAAATGAAGAATTTCAAGAGAATTAATGAAAAAATGCTAATGAAGGTGGCTTATTTGTGCCAGATCTAAAACTATTTTATAAAGCAGTGATCATCAAAACCTTTTGGTACTGGCTAAGAAAGAGAGTAGTCAATCAGTGGAATACATTAGGATCACAGGACAAAACAGGCAATAACTATATAAATCTAGTGTTTGATAAACCCAAACACTCCAGCTTTTGGGATAAGAAAT
>JAJPUD010010826.1:25908-39872 GCA_023553655.1 Myrmecobius fasciatus
AATTCAAGACATTCAATCGATAAATAGTCAAAGGATATGAACAATTTTCAGATGAAGAAATTAAAACTATTTCTAGCCATATGAAAAGGTCCTCCAAATCACTACTGATGAGAGAAATGCAATTTAAGACAACTTTTAGATACCACTACATACCTCTCAGATTGGCTAAGATGGCAGGAAAAGATAATGACAAATGTTGGAGGGGATTTGGGAAAACTGGGACACTGATACATTGTTGGTGGAAATGTGAAGGGATCTAAACATTCTAGAGAGTAATTTGGAACTATGCTCAAAAAGTTATCAAACTGTGTATACCCTTTCATCCAGCAGTGTGGTCTTATATTCCAAAAAGATCTGAAAGGAGGAAAAGGGACCCACATGTGCAAAAATGTTTGGGGAGCCCTTTTTGTGGAGGCTAGAAACTGGAAACTGAATGGATGGCCAATAGTTGGAGAATAGCTCAATAAATTATGGCATATGAAAGTTATGGAATATTATTGTTTTGTAAGAAATAACTAGCATGATGATTTCAGAGAGGTCTGGAGAGACTTACATGAACTTATGCTGAGTCAAATGAGCAGAATCAGGACATCATTATACATGACAACAACAAGACTATGTGATGATAAATTCTGATGGACTTGGTTCTCTTCAACAATGAGATGATTCAAACCACTTCCAATTGTTCAGTGATGAAGAGAGCCATCTGCACCCAGAGAGAGGAATGTGATTGACTAGATCACAACATAGTACTTTCACTCTTTCTGCTGTTGTTTGTTTGCACTTTGTTTTCTTTCTCAGTTTTTCCCCTTCTTGATCTGATTTTTTCTTATGCAGCAAGATAACTGTATAAGTATACATGGATTTAACATATATTGTAACATATTTAACATGCCATCTAGGGGAGGGGGTTGGGAGAAGGAGGGAAAATTTGGTACAAAAGGTTTTGCAAGGGTCAATGTTGAAAAATTACCCATGTATGTGGTTTGTAAATAAAATACTTTAATAAAAAATATTTTTTTTCTAAAATGGGACTTTTTAAGTAATTTATTTCTTCTGTTAATCTGGGCAATCTATATTTTGTAAGTATTCCTCCATTTCACTTATATTATTAAATTTATTGACATGCAGTTGGATGAAATAACTCCTAATTATTGCTCTAATTTTCTCTTCATTGATGGAAATTTTTCCCTTTACATTTTTGATACTAATAATTTGATTTTCTCCTTTCCTTTTTCTCATCAAATTAACTAACGATTTATCTATTTTTATGTTTTTTTCATAAAACCAACTTACTATTGTTTATTAATTCAATAGTTTTCTTACTTTCCATTTTATTAATTTCCTCTTTAATTTGTTCTTTTTCTAGTTTTTTTAGTTGCATGCCCAATTCATTGACCTTCCCTTTCTCTAATTTATACAAGTAAGCATCTAAAGATATAAAACTTTCCCTAAGAATTGCTTTGGCTGCATACTATGAATTTTGGTATGTTGTCTCATTATTGTCATTTTCTTGGATGAAATTATTGATTGTGTCTTTGATTTGTTGTTTCACCCACTCATTCTTTAGGATTAGATAATTTTGTTTCTAATTAATTTTTGCTGTATTTTACCTTGAGCTGATATTACTTATAATTTTTATTTCAATATTATCTGAAAAATTTCATGCACTATATCTGCCATTCTGCATTTGATTTTGCAGTTTTTATGCCCTAATACATGGTCAGTGTTTGTATAAATTCCATGTACTGTTGTGAAAAAAGTATATTCCGTTCTGAATCCATTCAATTTTCTCCAAAGGTCCATCATACCTAACTTTTCTACAATTCTATTTTCTTCCTTAACTCCTTTCTTTCTTTCTTTCTTTTTTTTTTGATTTGATTTATCTAGTGTTGAGAGAGCAATGTTGAGATCTCTCAGTAGTATAGTTTTGCTAATTCTTCTTGCAGCACTCAACTACTCCTCTAGGAAGATGTGTGTGTGTGTGTGTGTGTGTGTGTGTGTGTGTGTGTGTGTGTATTACTTCAGCTGAAGAATAATAAATACTGGTCCAGCCTTTTACCTTTATTCTGAATGTATCACTCTGCTTTAAATGTGTTTCTTGTGGACAGCATATTATAGGATTCTGGCTTTTAATCCAGTTTGCTATCCACATCTGTTTTTTGGGAGAATTCACCTATTAACATTCATAGTTAAAATTACTAACTATATTTCCTACTATCTTGTTTTCCCCAAGTTATACTTTTCTTTTTCTTTCCCCTTTTTCTTCCTCCCCAGTACTTTGCTTCTGACTTCTACCTCCATCAAACAGCCTTCCCCTTTCAGCCCTTCCTCCTTTTTCATACTGCCAGGTATTATACCTGAGGGCAGCTGGGTCGTACTTCCTCCAGAGCTTCAGTGCACATCTGGGCATGACCCACGTGTTCCCCAAAGGAGAGTCACAAGCCAAAAGAAGATGAAATCAAGTTGCTCTTTATTGAGGCGCTTTTCCTCAACCAGCCTGTCCCACCATCTATAGTCACTCCTTTTATCCCCTTAGCCCACCCATCTTTAGCAATTAACTTTGTGTTGACATGAGGAGGTCAGAAAGATAGTGGAGCTCACATCCTGATAACAGAGCACACCTATGGGCAAGCCTGTTTTTTAGATCACTTTGAATAGCTCTTTTATCTGAGCCATTATCAGTAATCTCATCAGGTGTCATGTTCATCAAGGGAACTGCACACAATACCTTCTTATCCTCAAGTCAAGACAAACTTCTTATCAGGGTCCCCGACTTTTTGGGCCCTAACACATACTTTTCCCCTTCTACGTTTGTTCTCCCTTCTACTAGCCTCCCCATTTCCTTTCACCTTTCCTTCCCTGTATGATGAGTTTAATTTCTCTGTGAAATTAAATAAGTGTGATATTTTCTCTTTGAGCCAAATCTGATGAGAGTAAGATTCACAAAATGCTCATACCACTCCATTCTTTCCCTCAATTGTAAAATAGGTCTTTTTTGCCTCTTCATGAGATGTAATTTACCCCATTTTAAGTCTGTTTTCCTCTTCTTCCAATAGAATCACCTTGCCTCTTCTAGTTTCTTTTTCATATCATCACAATGAAATCAAATTATACCTGCAGCCTCTAAACATACATATAACACAGGTAGATCTCAAGAGTTAAATATATCATCTTCTCATATAGGGATATAAGCTTTTTGACATTTAAAAGAAAGTTATTTTTTCTTTCCTTTTTTACCTTTTTGTGCTGCTCTTGAGTTCTACATTTGAAGATCAAATTTTTCTGTTCCACTCTTGTCTTTTCACCAGAAATGAATGAAATTCACCTGTTTCATTGAATGTCTATCCTTTCCCCTAAAAGATAATATTTAATTTTTCTGGGTAATTGATTTTTGTTGCAATCCAATTTCCTTTGCCTTTCAAAATATCAAATTCCAGGCCCTTTAATCCTTTAAAATGGAAGCTGCTAGGTTCTGCATCATCCTGATTTTGGCTGCTTTATATTTGAAATATTTCTTTCTGGCTGTTGTCAATATTTTCTCCTTGATCTGATAACTCTGAGATATAGCTACAATATTGCTTTCTCTTGGAGTTTACATTTTGCAGTCTCTTTCAGGAGGTGATCAATGAATTCTTCCAATGGCTATTTTACTCTCTGATTCTAAAATATCAGGAAAGTTTTCTTGATGGTTTCCTAAAAGATGATGTCTAGACTTTTTTTTTTCATCATGGTTTTCAGGAAGTCCAATAATTAGATTATCTGTTCAAGATTTATTTTCCAAGTCAGTTGTTTTTCCAATGAGATATTTTGCATTTTCTTTTCTTTTCTTTTTTTTTGGGGGGGTGTCTGACTGATTCTTGAAGTCTCATTGAATCATTCATTTCCATTTGTTCAGTTCTAATTTTTAGTAAATTATTTTCTTCAGTTAACTTTTTTATCTCCTTTTGCATTTGGCCAAATGAACTTTTAAATGAGGCATGTTTTTCATTTTGTTTTCCATTTCACAAATTCTGTTTTCAACAAATTGGTTTCTTTTTCATATCTATTTTGTAAGGAGTTATTTGCTTTTTTTCATTTTGTGAAATTTATTTTTAAAACATTATTTCCTTTTCCCATTTCATCAAATCTATTTTGTAAGGAGTTGATTTTTTATGATTTTTAAAATTTAGATATTTCCATTTTACTAAATATATTTTAAGTAGTTTTCTTCAGATAATTTCTGGTTTTCTTTTTCCAAACTCTCTTGCAAAGTTCTCAGTTCTTTTTCCCATTTTTCTTCTAAATATTTTTAAAGATCCTTTTTGGATTCTTCTAAGAGAGCCTTGTGATATGGAAACCAATTCATATCACCCTTTTGGGCTTCAGTTTGAGATTATTTGCTTTTAGGATCCTCAGTGCTTGAGGACTGTTCTTCTCTTTCTCCATAAAAGCTGATCAAAGTTCTTTTTGCTTTTTTGCTAATTTTTTTTTTAAAGGTTGAAGTCTGCTCTTAGGGCAAAGGGTAGATTGTCCCAAGTTTCCTGTACAGGCAACAGTGGCTCTAGGCTGCACTGAGCCAGTACTGCTGACTGAGTTTTCGTGTTGTGTGGGTGTGTTCAGATCCTCTATTATTCTGAAATTCAAAAGCTCTCTATTTGCCTTTTGTATTTCTGTTGGATATCTCACAACTAATCTGCTGATCCACTGGCTTATAAACAGGACAGAGTAGCCAATGCTGCTGTATTTTGGCTAAGATCCTACTGCTTTATTCCTGGGTCCATGACTGCCACTCCACCCTAGCTCCTGTGCTTAACATCCTCCTCTCTCCCTGTCCCACCCCATTCCCCATCGCCCCTTGAAACAGAAATTTTTTGAAGTTTTTCCATTATTATTATTCTCATTTAGATATTAATTGAGAATAGATGCTTTTTATCATTTATCTATTCAATTTACTACTTCTCTGTTTGTTATTCATTTACTTTCATCATTTACTTTCATCTGAAGATGCACTATGCAGTCTAATCAAGTTTTTTTTTAATTGTTTTTCCCTTCTACTTGTCTACATTGTTTTATGAATGGATATCACAACTAGACTTCAACCATCCTTTTCTGTAACATATTGAATTTATATTTTATATCCAGTTAAAATCCCTTTATGAAAATTTATTATTGTTTATGCTCTTTCATCCATTCACTTTACATTGTTTAACATTGATAATTTATTTTAAAAAGTCAGATTCAAATTATTTTAATTAATTAACTTACTTGGTACTTTTAATATTGAATTAGATCTTTGCTATAACAAACCAGCATTCTGATTGTCCCCAACTCATCTCTCACATTAGTAGGAAATTGTTTCATATGTGTTAGAATATGATCAATTTTGTTTTTTATGCTTTTCAATGCTTGTAATATCTAGCACCTTCTGATTCTTTTTTCACTATATGTATTTTTGATATACGTGTGATATTTCTGTGTATTTCATAAGTGACCAGCTTCTCCACTCCTGACTCCTGAATGTCTGACTTTCCAACTTTTTTTCACTAACTCACCTATGTTCATTTTTGCATGAACTCATTAAATATCAAAATAAACATTGAGTAAAATCTAGGCATTTTATTAAATATGCTCAGAATTTTTTTTGGAAATTTCTTCATGATCTTTAATAGTTATGGAAGCTTATGCTGTAGGATTTTCATGTTGGTAATTTTCCAATACTTATTGTGAACATTGTAACTTAATACAATACTATATGATCTCAGCAAGCCAGATCGCTTAACCATCAAGGCACCCTATAGAAGAGAAAGGAGGTAACATGTCAGGCAAGTCAATCTTCTACTACTACCTTGACCACCATTGCTCCTCAGACAATGATGGAAGTAACAGAAATCTAATTTCAAATTTCCCAGTAATACCAATAATTTTTCTCTGATTCCTCCCTCAGACAATTGGTCCTGGTTTGACCCCAATGACTGCAATGATAAGGGATCTAATCTTCTCACCAATACTAAGAGCACAAACAGAGAAAACATAATTAAAACACTTAATATTTCCAAATTGTTATAAATCATGGTCTAGAAGAGTATCTGGGAAAAATAGAGGATTAATAAATATTTACATGAATTTAGAAAAATATTAAAGCCACTCAATATATTTTTTGCTACTTGAATACAATCATGCTGAAAA
Organism: Myrmecobius fasciatus; assembly: GCA_023553655.1. NCBI lineage: Eukaryota > Metazoa > Chordata > Mammalia > Dasyuromorphia > Myrmecobiidae > Myrmecobius > Myrmecobius fasciatus. The sequence goes on from JAJPUD010010826.1 coordinate 32,077, forward strand.
TATAAAGAAAATGTGAAAGAGAAAGAAATATGTATTTTAGCTTTTCTTGATAATTCATGACTGAAGTCTAATTGTGATATATCTGCTACTTAGATTATGTGCCACTAGTCTCTGGTAAAGACTAGAAAGACAAAGGTGGCCTATACATGTGGAAATGACTGGTCTTTCTTGGACATTATCTGAAATTTCAACCCCTATAAAGTTAACCAGGTTTAATTTACCTGCCTTCTGCTTTATTTTTCTTGATTTCTATTTTCATTTTCTAGCCTCTTCCCTTATATCTATTCTTTCTTGCTCCTTCACTTTTTATATGTGTTTGTGTGTGTGTGTGTGTGTGTGTGTGTGTGTGTGTGTTTTTCTGTGTACACCACAGATGCATAAGGGTGTCCAGGGCTTCTTCGCCACTTTTGGGCATCAATCTTACATCCTTACCAGAAAAATAACCATTTTTCTACCAGTAAGATATTTACTGAGCCTAGAAATATACACCCAAAGATAATGTTGTGGAACTTTCTCATTTCTAACAAAAAAAAATTGAAGAATGTTTGAAGGATATCAAATTAGTTAGGAAGGACAACTTATAATTTAAAATAGATACAAGTTGACTACCATGTATCACTAGAAAATCTATTCCCCCCAAAAAAAATTAATGGATTTTTTTCTCCTTTTAATAGAACTCAACAGAAATTGCTAGGGAGATGCAGAAAAAAGAAAATCTTTCCAATGCATACACACATATATACACATACATATAGATATGTATATACATACATACATATGCATGTATATACATATCTATATGTGTGTCCGTGTTTTTGCATGTATATAGTTTCTCTCAGCATTAGTTTACTCATTAGTAAAATAGTGCTAATACTTTTTTTTGATGATCATTCATATATTTTCATAGATGTGTCTCTATTTGAATGTATGTATATATAAAATCACCTTAAAAGTCGTATATACATAAGTGTATATAAACATACACGTATAAACATGCACCAACAAACCTTGTAACTACACAGCAACACATGCACATGTTTACATAGTTTTATATTATGTGGCATTCATGCGCACATGTAGAAGCACATGCACCACGCATGTGATTTGCAAGGATGCACTTGTAGAGATACATGTAACGTGTATGTGAATTAATATTGTTTACATTTTTGGATGCATATATACACATTCTAATATGAACCTTGAAAAAATCCTGAGAGGTAGGTATTATAGTTATTGTAAATCCCATTTTATTGATGATACTGATACTCAAAGAAGTTAAATGACTTGCCCTAGCTTTATCTATAGGAAGAATCAGAAATAGGATTTTAATTACAGGTATTCCTGATACCAAATCTAGTACTTTATGCTTTGTAATATATAGCTCTTAGGATTATTTCTTTTCTATTATTTCTATTAGTCAATCATGTATAAAGATAAATGACAATTTTAAAAGATAATACAAAATAGGATTATTATCATATAGCTGAAACTTTTATCAAGACAATCTTCTTTCCAAATTAATGGAGAAAGTAGGGATTTGAAAATATATTTAGACTATCTATTCTAACTATATGAGGACACATATAGTTTCAAAGTAGATTTGTGTAGTATTATATATGCATTTGTACATATAACATTATTTTAAAAATTGTCCACATTACTTAAAAATCTTCATTAAATATGTTTTTGATATGTGTGAGTTTTCTTGTTTCATATATATTTGTCAGATTTATGTGACCTCATTTATTACTTGCAAGAAGAAATGATTGTAATGAATTCAGAAATGTTAGTTCAAAGAGACAATTACTATTGGTTGAGAGTAGATAGATAGATGTGTATATACACACAAATATACATTTGTGTGTGTGTGTATGTGTGTGTGTGTGTGTGTGTTTGCATGTACACCACATATGCATAAGGATGTCCAGGGCTTCTTTGACATTTTTGGCCATCAATCTCACCTCCTTAAAGCAAAATTTTTATGGTGACATGGTAGGTAAATAATGACAAGTCTAGACTGCTTTTACATCTGTACTCTAGTGATGTAGTTCATTATTTTCTGACTAAAGGAACCCTATAATATTTCTCTCTAAAAGAAGGGAGTGGCATCCCCAAATCATTTGTTTAAGACTATGATACTTTTCTCTGTTAAATAGCATTGATGGAGTGAGTGCCTCTGTATTGATTTTACATGCTTATTATAAATATCAGTTCTGTGTTTTACAGAAAACTTGAAAAATAATTTAGAGTCTGTCAAGAGAATCCAACTTCAAAATAATTAAGCTTTAAGTTTTCCTTGACTTTTCTTGGTTATCTTGCAAAGAGTAATGGAGGTAACCTTCATTGGAAGTTAACTGCCTGCCTTCCAAATTTAATAGAAAAAAACACTGATATAAAATTGACAGAGAGCTTATTTTATATGTTTTTAGATAGAAGCTAGTTTCTTCCACCTTTTTCTTGGCCCTATACAAAGGACATATTTCATGCTAAACAATCTAATAAATTACTTTGCCCAGTTCATCTTTTACTATAATATTTGAAAGGAAATGACATTTAAAAAGTCATATCTCATCTGCCAACAGAGATGAATGAGTTCAGAATGTGCATGGTGCAGTTCAATTATAAAAGACCATCTGCATCATCGAAGCAAGCCAGATATACTACTGCTAGGCTATGTTTGTTGGTATAAACCAGGAAATGATGAAGTGCTTTGTATTCCAAGCACACAAGACTCCACAGGATGTTCCACTTAGTTTTTTCCATTATGATTCTCACTTAGTACTAAACTCACATAGAGGGAGAATGTTTTCCAACAGCATAGGTTTATTATTACTAGTAATATCTTTACATAGCTCTTGGGTTTTTTATGATATTCTTGATGTTACTATCTTAAACATAAAAATCAGTTATTTATTTATTTATTTTTACTCATTAGACTCTGTAAATTTGAAAAATGGTTTTTCAGGAGGAAGAAATAAGTCTCTGAAAAGTCTAGTACAAAAGCAGGTTGTAAGTGGGGGGGAACATTTATTGAATGTTATTGAATGTTTGCCATATGTCTAGGAAGAGAACATGTTTGGTGATAATTTGAAGATAATAATGATGTGGATAAGTTTGTTGTATGAAAATATAGGTTATTACTTTTCATTTTTAAGGTTTGGATATGAAATAAAACAAATCCTTTTTGACTTCTTATGAATAAATAAATTATATATATATGTATATATATATATATATATATACATATATATATATGACTATTGTTGCAGTAAGAATGGCCTTAAACTTTTAGGATGACACACTTGTATTTAATACATAAATTATACTGATTTTTTGTTAATATCACCATATGAGTGTTTGTAGGGTATGTGAACACAGTTTAAAAAAAGAATATTAGATTTAAGAATCACATTCTTTACGCATATTTGACCACTACTGACCCTACTGGATATCTCTTTTTATTTACTTATTAGTCTAGGATATAGTTGTAAATGAAGCATATATATATATATGTACTTATATATATATATATATATTAATATATGGATATGTATAAATAGATATAAATGGAGATATGAAGATAAAGCATGGGTAGATTAGGGATAGATAAATATAGCAATATATGTGCATAAATATATAGATAACAATATGAGTACATAAAGATTAGAAATGAAGTAGTTAAGAGGTGTGACATCATTCGAAGGAGGTGTATAGGATTTTTTCAATAATAGAATATGAAAGTACTTCTATAGTAACTTGCCATAAAGTTAAGAAGCTCCTCAATCAGTCTGACAGAGTTATTTAAATTTTTCCATTGAATTAAAATAAGTGACATGACACAACAGATTTATAGGGATTTAAAGAGAGGATCTCCCATGTCCCTTTGTTCTATAAAAAAATCAAATCAGTTACCTTTGAACATTGATCAGTAGTACTTGAAAAGAGATCCAGCTTTGGAGGAAGAACTCAGTTGTAGAAGTTGATCTTTCTTGTCCACAGACACACGTACACATAAGCCCATACATGCATATATCAAACATACATGTACAGTGTTTGCACAGATAATAGAGAAGACCTCACAGTCAGAAAAAGCTTAATTCAAGTACTATCTTTGAAGTCTATTGTCTGAATAAGTAGAGCAGGCACTTCTCCTTTTGGTGCCACAGATAAATCATCTGAATTAATTTCATCATTTTACTATAAAGGAACTGAGAGCAATTGCCTAACATTCTCAAGGTAGGCCAAGTAAGTATTCTCAAAGTTAGATCTAGAGTCTGCTGACTTGATAAAAACTATGAAAGAAAGAATACAACTGAAAGAGGACTGCACAATAATTCTGAGGCATACTCCTTTGTGGGAATCAGAATAATTAAAAGTTTGTCTTATATAAGGAGGTCTGAATTAAGTGAAAGGATAGTCATATCAAAGATGTTCCATTAAAAACCAAAAAGGAAAAGAAAAATAAATATATTTTATTTCTAATTAAAACTGGTCAGAAGTATTAGCTAACCAAATTAACTTTGTTATGTTCCCTTAAACCATATCTAACCAGTGCCAAAAAATCACTTTTCCACTTTGGGTTTTAAAGACAGGTAACAAAATTTAATGAATGTAGCACTAACGACAGTCAGGAAAATCTCAATCTAAATCTTGGTACAGATACTTATGTAGTCCTTGCAAGTCATAGTCCCCTTCAATTTCAGCTACTTTGTCTTTAAAATGAAAGCAATATTTTTAAAAATTAATTTATTTTTAATGCACATTGCTGTATGAATCATGTTGGAAGAGAAAAATCAGAGCAAAAGGGAAAAACCGTGGATAAGGAAAAAAAACAGAAAAAAGAAGTGAACACACTATCTGTATACTTATATTCAATCTCTATAGTTATTTCTTTGGTTGCAGATGGCAGTTTCTGTCTAAAGTCTATCAGGAGGGGCAGCTAGTTGGTCTAGTGTATAGAGGACCACCCCTGAAGTCAGAAGGAGCTCAGTTCAAATCTGGCCTCAATCACTTAACACTTCCTGGCTGTGTGACCCTGGGCAAGTCACTTAACCCCAATTGCATAAGCAAAAATAAAATAAAATAAATAAATAAATAAATAAAGTCTATTGGTATTGCTCTGGATCACTGAACCAATGAAAAGAATCAATCTTTCACAGTTGATCATCTGTTATTATACACAATATATTTTTAGTTCTATTTGTTTCACTCAGCATCAATTCATGTAATTCCAGGCATTTCCAAAATCAGCTTGTTCATCATTGTTAATAGAACAATATTCAGCCATTCCCCAGTTGTTGGACATCTGCTCATTTTCCAATTCTTTTTCAAGCCCCTACAAACATTTTTGCACCCATGGGTCCTTTCCCCTTCTTTATGATTTCCTTGGGATATAAACCCATTAGTGATACTGCTGGGTCATAGGATATGCATAGCTTGATAGCCATTTGGGCATAGTTCCAGATTGCTCTCCAGAATGATTTAAAATGAGAACAATATTAACAGCTAAGTAATAAGGATGCCATGAGAATCAAATGAGATAAAATATAGAAAGTGCTCTTTGCATAACTTAAAAAAATTAGTCAGCTCTTATTTAAATAATGTTTCACATCCTTTGACATCTATTATCATATATGGAAGAAAATGATAATTATAGCCCACATTTATATATGACTTTCAAATTATAAAGTTGCCTTTTCATATCATTGTATGAATTAGGCAGAAAAGGGAAGTATTTTTAAATATGTTTTTGTTTTAAGTGAGGAAAAAAATAAAGTGAGATTCCAAAGTAGGAGAGCAGTGGTTCAGGAACATTGCTCGCTGCAGGCACTTGCAGGAGGTGGAGCTTTTGGATTGGGGTTTTGGGTTAGAGGAGGACAGTGAAATTAAAGAAATGCCCCTTCTATTCCTAAGAGCAATGCTAAATGGCTACATGCCCAGAAAGAATTTATATAACTTTAAAAAAACCCTTCAAAAATCAAATGAGAAAGATTTAGGGAAAAAATAAAACAAACAACAACAACAACAACAAAAACCCACAAGATTATGACAAAATAATTAGTGAACAAGAAAAGGAGATCCAGAGTCCTAAAAAAGAAAATAATACTTTGAAAATTAGAATTGGGCAAGGGGAAGTCAATAAAGCTATAAAATCCATAAAATGACGAAACAAAATATAAAGAATGAAAAAATAGAACAAAATGTGAAACATCATATTAGACAACATCTGCAAAACAGATCAAGACGAGAAAATATAAGATTAATTGGACTGTGTGAAAGCTGTGACCAAAAATGAACTTTGGCACAATAATGCAAAAAAAATAGTCTAAGAAAACTGTCTTGGAGTGATATAACATGAGGGTGAAGGTAGGAATAGAAAAAATCCAACAATCACCATCTCATAGAACCTTTGTGGAAAATACAGAGGGAAATTATTCTCAAATTTCAAAACTCAAGAGCCACAGGCCAAAAATACTAAGGGAATTAATGAAAAAAAAAATGGTGGCTTAGTACCAAATGTAAAACAATGTTATAAAGCAGGAGTCATCAATACCATAAGAAATTAAGTGGTGAATCAGCAGAATAGAAGAAGTACACATGACACAATAATCAAGGCTTATAGTAATGTAAGTTTTGGTAAGCTCCCCGAACTCGAGCTTCTGGAATAAGAGTTCAGTATTGGACAAAAATTGCTCAGAAAACTGGAATATAATATGAGAGAAACAGGGTATAGACCTATAAATCACAATCCATATCAAAATAAGGTCAAATTGGGTAAATGATTTGGTCATAAAGGATGACATCATAAACAAATTAGGAGAGCAAGGAATAATTTGCGAATCAGAAACTTGGAGAAGGCAGGAATTTATGGCCAAAGAAGAACTAGAGAATATTATGAAAACCAAAATGGACAACTTTGATTACACTAAATTAAAAAGTTTTTGCACAAACAAAACCAACAGAAACAAGATTTAAAGGGAAATTCAAAGCTGGGAATAATCTTTACAATGTTTCTGATAAAGGTCTCATTTCTAATATATATAAATGTATATGTATACATACATACATATGCATATATTTAAAGAATGGTATCAAATTTATAAGAATGCAAGTCATTCTCCAATTAATAAATCATCAAAGGATCTGAATAATTTTCAGATGATGAAATTAAAGCCATCTACAATTATATGAAAAAAATGTTCTAAATTACTATTGATTAGTACTACCTCACACCTCTCAGATTTCTCAGAAAAGATAACGATAAATATTGAAGTGGATGTAGGAAAACAGGGGCACTAATACTTGATGTGAAATGATCAAGCATTCTGGACAGAAATCTAAAACTATGCCTAAAGAACTATAAAACTGCACATACCCTTTTACCCAAGAATGCCATTACTGAGTCTGTATCTCAAGGAAATTATAAAGGATGGAAAATGACCAAATGTACAACAATATTTGTAGCAGATCTTTGTGTAGTAACAAAGAATTGAAAAATGAGTATATGCCCATCAGTTGTTAGGGAATGGCTAAACAAGTTGTGGTATATGAAGGCAATGGAATATTATTGTTCTATAAAAACTGATGAACAAGCTTATTTAAGAAAGTCCTGGAAAAATTTATATGAACTGAGGCTGAATGAAACAAGCAGAACTAGGGATACATTACAAACAATAGCAAAAATGTGCAACGATCAACTATGAAAGACTAGGTTCTCAGTGTTTCAGTGGTCGAAACCAATTACAATAGACTTTGGACAGAAATTGCTATCTGCATGCAGAAAAATTACTATGGAG
>JAJPUD010010826.1:47351-58672 GCA_023553655.1 Myrmecobius fasciatus
GGGGGGGGCGGGGAGAGAGAGAGAGAGAGAGAGAGAGAGAGAGAGAGAGAGAGAGAGAGAGAGAGAGAGAGAGAGAGATCCTAAAAGGAACCCATGCTGCAGAGGTCAGTTTCCTATTAAAGAGGAAAATACTTCTTTTATTTTTTTTAGAATTCATTTAGAGAAAATGAATTTCAATTTCTAAAATGCAAATGTAATACTCAAGAGAAATGTAAGAACAGGGTAACAACTAAAAATAAATAGACTAAATGATGTCTGAATTCTTATATATAGCAAGAAGGAATAGACCATTTTCCTTTCTGATTGTTCCTTCCCTTTGTACCATCAATGTAACAAAGAAAGAACAACTTTGAGTTTGGGGAATATAATTATGTACTTGGGTGTTATGGGAGATAATTGCCTTATCTTTCCTTAAATCAGAACACAGTAGCTCAAGTTCATTTAAGACTACTTTCTTGAATGTTCAAAAGAAGTTTGAAAATAATCATAAACATGGAGGTAATTATCCAATATTTCCTTAAATCAGGGCAGGGAAATAAGGGAACAAAGAGTGCAATAATTAATAAAAAAGTGGATTTCTATATAGGTTTCATAATCTTATATATATACATATATATAAACATTTATTTTATACTATGCATTTATATAAATTATTTATGTATTTATATAAATTCTAGGTTTATTTCATTGCATATGTGTTTATATTTACCTCCCATATGAACATATATATTTTAAAAGATATTAACTTCATAAAATTAGATAGCAATTATCAAGTTGAGAGGATTTTCAGTTCAAATTCAAAGTTCTTTTAAAGTGCTGAAATAATCCCCTAACTTTTTCAGCATTCAGTCCTGTAATCTGAGAAGTTTGACAATCATTCTTCTTCACTAAAAATAAAAGGAATGATTTTAGATTGAATAGTACACTAAATTTTCTTTCAGTTTGACTACAATAACTATAGTCACTTAATCACAGATACATTTTTTTCCACATAGCTATTTTGCTTTCCAAGAAGAAAAAATAAATGTTCAAAGCATGCTGTATTTGAGTGCAATTCATTACCCTATGACAATGAACACTATCTACCACAGAATAACATCATTTGTTTCATTCATTGTTGCATATTATTAGCTAAAAGTACTTAATGATAAAATCAGGCATTTTGCAGGCATTCCATTGATCATATGATACAGAGTGAAGCTCTTGAGCTGTTCATACTGATTGCATCGACAAAAGGGGCAACATTACAAATTATCCAGACTGTGCTGTACTTGGAATATTCAGATAAGGAGGAGATGTTACATTTCTAGAAATAAATAAAAGGAGGCAATTTACAAACTCATCTGATGATACTTGAAGCACTTTTGTAACCTTTTATCTCAAAGACTTTCTGAAACTATTCCCATAAAATGAGGGTGAAATATCTATTTGCCTTAGGGTCTGGACAGTGATTGGATAAAGGTACTCTTAAAAATGCCTTTTTTACTAAAGATTCTCATAGAACCAGAGAAAAAAAGATTAAAATATGTCTGACTAAATTTTTGAACCCAGACTTAACTTGACATGTTCCCCAAGAATGTATTTTGTATTGTCAAGATTACAGTCTGCACTGACTTATAAAAAATGCTGTGGGAGAAAATGTTCTTAATGCCATTTGAAGAACTTTATTCCCACACTTTTATTTCAAAAATATGCCATGAAATAAAACTAAATAGAATTTATTGAAATTGTTTTAGAAAGACTATAATCCATATTTATTCACTACTTAAGGTATTACTGTGTATATAACCATTTGGGCTTTGTCCAGGATCACAATAATAAAACACTAAACACTGGATCACATTGTTAAATAGTTGATCTGTATGTGAGGAGGAGAGGAGGGAGGAAAGGAAGAAGGCAATATCAGTGTTAAGTATATCTATCTATCTATCTATCTATCTATCTATCTATCTATCTATCTATCTATTTCATAGTTCTTTCTAATCTTCTTAAAATTGGATTAGATTTACTATTTAGCCCACACTTTATATTTATATAAGACAGTAATGCTTCAATAAAGTTATCTCCCAGTCAGAGTTATATTGTGGAGCATGAAGTTCTAGGATACGCTTGAATAACCAACTCTTATTCTAATCATCAAGTTTCAAATCTTAGACCTTTGAGTGTTCTGTTTGATTTCTACTGATTTATAAATTTATCTTTCAAGGACTCAGTATGATCAAACAAAGAACATATTCTGGTATATAACTCTGATAAGCCCACCTCTAAACTCTCCTTTGTAGTCAACTTTAATAAACATAAAAGCAAAAAGCTCAGTCAAATGGGGAAAAATAGAAACACAAAAGAACGACAACAACAAAAAAACCCTTTGCTAAAGAAAATACAGGTGAAATAACATCCTTAACCACAGCTTTTGGTAAATAGGTATCTTTCAGGAACTATCATATGTTTCAGTGTAGGCCCAGGGAAAAATAAAAACACCCAAGCTGACCTCAACATAGTCCAAGAAGCACCACTGGACTCCAATTTAGTATCAGGTAAGCTGTCAGATCTGTAAAACCCCCAGCAATGCCCCTCCCAACCTACCCCCAAGCCAACATCAGATATATGGGTCCTTTCATGGGGTTCAGGGCAACATCAGTCCAGTACGAGGAAACTACCCAGGGCCTGTAGCTACTGACATAAGAAGCCTGAGACAATATTCCTTTCATCTGAAAAGTAGAGCTCAAATTTAAAAGAAAGGAAATAAACCTCCTTCCACCCAAGAAAGACAGATAAATAGACAGAAGGATTCGGGAGGGAGGAAGGAAGGGAGGAAAAGACACGGGCAAACAATAATAAATTAATCTGACAATAGAATGTTATTTTGGTGACAGGAAAGACCAAGGCACAAACTCAAAAAAAATGTCAAAACACCTATGTAGAAAAACCCCAAAGATAAATGGGAAATGGGTTCAAGTTCAGAAAGGTTAAATAATAGTTAGACAAGTTAAAAAATAGAACTAAAGTAGAAAAGTTATTAGGAGTAGGAAACTGGGGCTGCAGTAAAAATATTTAATCTAGAAAAATTATGTATAATATTGAACAAAAATGGACATTCAATCAATTCAGATTTTCAGTATTTTATCTCAAACCTAAACCCAATAAAAACAACATATAATTGCCTAAAGGAAAGACTAATTTCAAAGGACTCAACAAGAACAAACTTTACATTTTATATGTGGAAATATCAACTGTAAATCTAAAATTGAGAATAATAATTATGCAGTCCAGAAGAAAGACTGGGGCAAGGGTGAGTATGATTTTACTCTAAAAAGCAAAATTGTCTAAGAAAAGTTAAAAATGATCATTCTAGTATATAATGAGATGCAGAGGAAGAATCAACACAGGAATTAGATGGGATTAAAAGTCTGATAGTTCTGAAAAACCTATTCACATCGGAAATGGGCAAATAAATGGGCTAAATATTTGTATGCACACACACACACACACACACACACATATATATATATATATATATATATAATGAACAGAATACATATGCATGCATACACATATAAATACATATACATGCACAAACATATACACATACACATATATGCATATATACACATATACACAAATTACAATTTGTGTGTCTATTTATGGTATAGAAAGGTGAATAGATTAATGGGACTGGGATAAACTGAAAAGATTAATTTGGCTAGAATAAAGAGGGATGGAAAGGATCAAAGAAGGTAATATGAAAGGGATCTATGGTGGGGGTGGGGGATGTTAAATAATAGTAGGACAAGTTAAGGAATAAAATAAAGTAGAAGATGAGCAGGGAAAGGAAATAAGAGATATATACAATAACAATGATCAGGAGTAGAATTTATTAGAAAAAAGAAGTGGGGTTAACATTCACTAATCTCAAAGTCAAACTAAATGATTCAATCAAGAGAAAAATCTGCATTAAATTAACATTGCTTTCAATGCATGTCTACATATGTGTTTTGTGTATGCATTTCTTTATATATCTATATTTCTGTGCATGGGTGTATGCATGTGTTACTATAGATAAATGTATGTGCATATGTATCTATTTTGCTTATCTGCATGCTTATATGTATTTATACACATATCCATTCTTAGCTATAGTCTGCTTGGGAGAGGTGGGGACATAAAAAAAGGGGGACAAAGAATGAAGTAAAAAATTCACAGTTGAGAACAAAAGAAAAACTGCAAGAAAGCAAGAAAAGATGGATAGTTATGAATATAATATTTTCTGTTATTTTTATAAAATGTTGGAATATATTATTTATTTTGAATTCACACTGATGTTCTGCTAGACATATGGCAATATTTTTTTTATATTTCTGTGTTCTTTTTTTCCTCTTTTGTATTTAAGTTTAAATAAATATTTTTTTTTAATTGGAATTAACCAAGTGGAAAAGGAGATACAAAAATCCACTGAAGAAAACTACTTTTTAAAGAATGGAATTGTCAAACAGAAAAGAAAATACAAAAACTAATTGAAGAAAACAGCATTGTAAATGTGTGAAATTAAATGGAACAAAATATAAAATACCTCAAAGGAAAAACAACTCTTCTGGAAAATAGATCCCGGAGAGACAATAACAGAATCATTGGATTAATTGAAAAACATAATCGAGTAGGATCTGGACAGCTTTTTTAAAATTATCAAAGAAATTTGTCCTGATAACCTGAAATCATAGGACAAAATATGCATTGAAATAATACATCATTCACCTCAGAAAAGAGATCCCTAAATAATAAAAAACAAACCAAAACAAAACAAACAAAAAAAAAACCCTTTAAGGAACACATTAGAATCAAATTTCAAACTATCACATAAAGAATAAAAAAATGCTACAAATAACCAGAAAGAAGCGGTTAAAATGATAATAATGAGAGTCACAATCAGGATTAGACAGTACTTGGCACTAGAAGTCATGTAGTCATGGAACATGACATGCTGGGAGGTAAAGAATCAAGGATTACAACCAAGGATCACTTAGTGAAATTAAGTATAATACTTCAAGGGGAAAAATGGTAATTCAATGAATTAAAAAAAAAAAATTTCAAGCTTTCATAAGGAAAAGACCAGAGCTCAAAGATTTGACCTCCTATACCAAAACCCCAGAGAAGTGTAAGTAAATAAAAAAAAAGCATAAAAGATTCAATAAATAAAACTAAATTATTTATAACCTATGTGGAAAACTATTTGTAATTCTTTTAAAAATGGATCACTAATAGTACATCTAGAAGGAATATCCATAGATAGAGGGTATGTGTCAGGGCAGCTAGGTGGCGCAGTGGATAGCATACCAGCCCTGAAGTCAGGAGGACCTGAGTTCAAATCTGGTCTCAGACACTTCCTAGCTGTGTGACCCTGGGCAAGTCACTTAACCTCAATGGCCTCAGCAAAAAGAAAAAAAAAAGAGGGTATGTGTCTAAGGTGAATTAGAGGATATAGCACAAAAAAAAATATTAAGGGATGAGAAAGAGGAGTAGATTGGGTACAAAAAAATGGAAAAGTACAATGGTATAAATTATTTCACATGAAAAAGCATGAAAGAGATTTTATAGTGGAGAGAAAGATGGGAGAATGGGATAGGAGCACTACATGATAATTATTCTCATTGGCATTGAATCAAAGAAGAAATAATACACAATCTGTTAATATAGAAATCTATCTCACCCAACAGGGAAGTATGAGGGAAGGTGATCAAATAAAGGGGCATGATGAAGACTGATTGATAGAAGAGCAAATCAGGGGAGATGGTAGAAACAAAAGAGTTGTGAGGAGGGAAGGGAAGAAAAAAGAAAAAGGAAAAACAGGAAGTAGAAGAGGATGCAATGAAATACACAAGTATTAATCATACAAATGAATGTGAATGGTATTAACTCTTCCATAAAATGGAAGGAGATAGCACGAGTGAATGAAAAAACAAAATCTTGCATTATGTTTACAAAAAACACAGCTGAAGCAGAGAGATTAATACAGAGAAAGCTTAGGAGCTAGAGCAATATCTATTATGCAGGCATAGTAATCACTTGCAAACAAGTTATGGTACATGAATGTTATGAAATGGATGAATGAATATCAACTTTAAAAATTACTTAAAATAATCAACACCTTTAGCAAAGTTTTAGGATATATGATAAAATTACATAAATCATCAGCATTTTGATATGTCCAACAAAGCCCTGCAGCAAGAAATAGAAAGATATATTTCATAGAATATTACTGTAAATAATATTAAATACTTGGGAGTTTAACTTTCAAGACAAACCTAGGCAGTGTAAGAACCCAATTCTAAAACTCTTTACACAAATGAAATCAGTTCTATAAAACTGGAAAAATATCAATTGCTATTGGGTAGGCTAAACCAATATAATAAAAATGACTTCCTAAACTAATTTATTTATTCAATATCATACCAATCAAATTAACAAAAAATTCTTATATGATAGAGCTTCAAAAAGAACCAAAAAAAATTCATCTGGTAAAATAAAAGATCAAGAATATCAAGAGAACTAATGAGAAAAGAATAAGGAAGGTAGCCTAGCAATTAAAAATCTCAAACTCTAGTGTAAACAGTAATTATCAAAAATATTTTGTATTGACTAAGAAATAGAGTGGTGGGTCACTGAAATAGATTTGGTACACAAGACATAACAATCAGTGAACCACAATTCAACACGTTCGATGACCCCAATTTTTGTGATAAATTTTTTGACAAAAACTACTAGTAAACTGGAAAATAATAGGACACAAATTAGGTATAGAACAACGTCTTGCACCACATACAAATATAAGATCAAAATCAAAAGAACAAAGAATAGTCTACTTGCCAGATGTATACAAAGGGAAAAAAAATTCAAGTATACTTCCTAATGCAAGGAGGTGGAGTTGGTTTCATAATAATCAGTAAGATTTGATGGGATGATTAGAAAATAGTTATGGACACAGAAGTCCAAAGGAGTAAGATAGAATTATGCTTATGGAGTAACAGAGATGGATAATTTGTATCAGAAAAAAATAACTTGTCTGATTTTATTTTTGTTAGTTTGTTTGTTTGTTTTTCTCTCCCAGGTGGAACAGTCTTTTTGTTAGAAAAGGAAATGGAGGTGAGTTGTTTCTCTAGATCTAAGAAGAGAGTAAGTGGGTCTTTGATGAATTCAAGCCATAAAGCAAACTCTGTTCTCAGTTACTGACATACATGTAATTACTGAGCCACTTTTGGTAATAGCCAACTGATTATGGGGGGGGGGGAACGATTGTACAACAGGACTGTAGAAGAGGGGGAATATTTTGATTTCGAAATGAGCAAAAATGATAGTCTTTATTAAACTACAGGGTACATTTAGATTCCTGAGAATATTCTATAAATGTTCTTTAAAGATATGGTTAGTGAATATCTAGAAAAGAATAATATCTCGCAGTAACTATAAGAGCCAATACGGCTTTGTAAAGTAGAACTCATGCCAGGCAAAGCTTATTTTTTTAAAGAGTTTTTGAATGGAGAGCTCAGCAGTGCTTTTGATCTAATTTCCTGATCAAATTCCTGAATCACATTTCCAGTAAAATTTAAAGATGAATCTTTATAATATCTTTTTGGGGAACGAAGTGAAGAGATTTGGACTACTTGATAATCAAATTGCAAGGCTTTGGTGATGGTTAAATATTCAATGACAATATATCAGAAGATCTTGGATGAAATGTCTCTGAATCTGTGCTTCACCATGATCTATTTATTTGACATTTCTATTTTTCATTTAAATGACAGGCTTATCAGATTTACTAATGGCACAAATCTAGAAAAGCTTCTAGTAGAGAATGGTCAAGACCTAAAATAATGTTAGCATTATAATATTGAATTGGACTTTGAAAAATTCAATCCAATAGAGGTAATGGAAAGTTCTAAATTTACTTGGTTTAAAAAATTGTAAGTACAAGATGAGAAAGGCATAGTTAGAGAGTAGATTGTCTAAAAAAAGATTTCAGTTTTAATTTACAATAAACTCAATATGAATTATTATATGAATCATATTATATATAATAATTATATGATTCATATTATATGAGCAATTCAAAGTACCATATATACTGTTCCCTCATATACTCTTACCTCCTATAAATGCGATCTTTTTTTCCCTTCACACTTCTCTTCATTATACAAATTTGATATATTGAAGATAAATCAGTTCATGTTCTTCCAAAAGAAACAACAGAAATGCATTGTAGAAGTTTGATAAAAAGATGTTAACCTATGGTATGGGTCTTATTCTCCAAACTCAGCTAAAGACCTTTACTGTTTAAATATCTTATTTTTCAATATTCACTTTTTTTTAAGACTCTTAGTTTCATTTTTTTTCTCCTTGTCTCTGCCTGCTCACAATTACACATTACAGCAAGCAATCTGATTTGGGTTTAAATGTATTATCAAATTAATTATATTTCCATATTTGTTATGCTATGAAGAAGAATCATACCAAAAGGGAAACATTTTGAGAAAGAAAAAACAAAATAAAATCTTCAAAGTGAAAATAATGTGCTTCAATCTGTATTCAGGCTTTATAGTTCTTTTTCTGAATGCAGATAGCATTTTCCATCATGAGTATTTTGGAATTGTCTTGGATCATTGTATTACAGAGAAAAGCTATGTCTATCTTAATTGATCATTGCATAATGTTCCAGCAACTCAATCTTGTAAACTCAGATGGCAAAGGGACTTCTACTGCATCTTAACCACAAATGAGAAACAGCCACATACTTGTTCTCACCATCACTCACATTCTAATTCTATGCTGAAAAATTCTGAAATTCTTTTTTTAATCATAATGATGAAATATATATATATATATATATATATGTATGTATTAAGCACTTACCATGTGCAAGGTACTATGCTAAGCAGTAGGATTACAAATATAGTAGTGCAAGAGGGTGTTCTCAAGGAGCAAAATATTCTAATGGAGAAAGCATAAAGTAAGTCTCGAAACTGAAGAGGCAGGAGTATGCATGTGGATGAATTTTTTTAATGTATTGAAAGTTATTTGTAGACTTGGTTCTTGGATAAAACAAGGCAAAAATTTACCTTTCAGAACCAAGAGTATTCTTAGGATCAGAGTTGAAGCTACTAGTTGTAGGGGAATGATGGTATGGTTTTAAAGAATTAAATCAAGACATTCTGCAATTGATTCAATTAATATTTGGTTGAATTTAATAGAAATTAACATCTCAGACTACTGATAAAAGAAGCTTTCAAGGAGCAATCATCTCCAGTCTGTAAGTTAATTCAAAATTATTTGAGTAAATGCAATCAAAACATCAGATTTGTGGGTTAAATTGATTTTCTAACTTCAAATCAGTTTTGAAAAAAATAGCATAACTCAAAGTAAAAAGCTTAGAAAAGTGTGAAATAAAACTTAATAGAGTATTAATTAATTAGCATAAGACCTTATGTATCTAGAAATATCCAGGGAACATTATTTCTTAAAGAATTAAATTATTTAGGTAACTGAAGAATACGGCTATTTTTCAAGTAACCTTTTTTTTTTTTCTTTTTAAAAAACCTCACACTAGGGCGGAGCCAGGATGGCGAACTGCAGACAGCGTTCTCTGTAAGCTCCTGAGACCTTCCCTGAGACACCAACAAACTGAGCCTCTGAACTGGTTCTGGAGTGAGGGCTTCACCAAACACTTGGACTACAACATACTTCTATCAACAATCTACTTTGAAAGAACTTCTGAGGTCAGTTTTAGACGGGCAGGGGATCAAGCAACTCTCAGCGCTCAGACACCAGTGTGCAGCCTGGGTGCAAGTCCGGGGCTGGGAAGGACCAGAAGATTTTAGGCTGCCAGGAAGTCCCTGGGAGACCCTTGGGCCATTTTGCTCTGCTTGCGGGCAGGTGCTTTGCCAGGTCTACCTTTGATAAAGGGTGGATTGAGAGCAGCTGAAAGTGGGGTCCTAGTGCGGATCTAGCCAGATCAGCCCCAGACCAGAAGTCAACATGGCACACTGCCCCAGGGCAAATTGAAATCCCTGTTGCTGCTGTTGCTGCTGCAGAATTCCCTGCTGGTGACTGATACCTCAGCTAAACATCATGAGCACGAAGAAGAGAGCTCTCACCTTAGACAGCTTTTATGGAGAGAAACTGGAGCAGTCCCCAGATCCTGAGATTCTGAAAACAATCCCAGATAAAGCCACAAAGGTGGACTTAAGCTGGTATCCCTTTCTTTTTTTTTTTTATTAAAGCTTTTTATGTGTATAACATATATATGGGTAGTTCCCCAACATTGATCTTTACAAACCTTTCCATTACAAATTTTACCACCAGTCCCCTCCCATCCCCTAGATGGCAGGAAGTCCACTACATGTTAATAATGTTGAAATGCTCGAGAAGTTATGCAAGAAAAATCCTATCTACAAGAAAAAAAAAAAGAATCAGAGAAAGGCAACACAATGCAAGCAAATGTCAATAGAGATCATGAAAATGTTACGTTGTGGTCCATATTTCATTTCCCTCTCTCTGGGTGTATATGGTATTCTTCAGTGAACAATTGGAACTGGTTTGAGACAATTCTTTGTTGCAGAGAGCCATGTCCATCACAATTGATCATCATGCAATACTGTTGTTGCTGTTTATGATGATCTCCTGGTTCTGCTCATTTCACTCAGCATGAGTTCATGCAAGTCCCTCCAGGCCTCTCTGAAATCGTCCTGCTGGTCGTTTCTTACAGAAACTTACAGAGTTTCTTACAGAGTTATTTCCATAACATTCATATACCATAATATATTCAGCCACTCTCCAATTGATGGGCATCCCTTCAGTTTGCAGTTTCTAGCCACTACAAAAAGGGCTGCCACAAAAATTCTTGCACAGGTGGGTCCCTTTCCCTCTTCTAAGATCTCTTTGGCATATAGACCCAGTAGAAACACTGCTGGGTCAAAGGGTATGTATGCACAGTTTGACAACTTTTTGAGCATAGCTCCAAATTGCTCTCCAGAATGGTTGGATCCGTTCACAGTTACACCAACAACGTATTAGTGTCCCAGTTTTCCCACATCCCCTCCAACATTCATCGTTATCTTTTCCTGTCATTTTAGCCAATCTGACAGGTGTGTAGTGGTACCTCATAGTTGTCTTAATTTGCATTTCTCTGATCAATAGTGATTTGGAGCAACTTTTCATATGACTAGAGATGGTTTTAATTTAATCATCTGAAAATTGTCTGTTCATATCCCTTGACCACTTATCTACTGAAGAGTGGCTTGAATTCTTATATATATGAGACAATTCTCTATATA
>JAJPUD010010827.1:0-55510 GCA_023553655.1 Myrmecobius fasciatus
AACTCAAGTCTTCCTGACTTCAGGGCTGGTGCTCTAACCATTGCACCACCTAGCTGCCCCGACTTTTTTCTTTATATAAGAGAAAAATTGGGAAGGAATTTTGCTTTCGTTATTCTATGCAAGTACCACATGTTCTGGGCCCTTGGCAAGGCCTGAATCACCAGATGACATAGGACTTGGGAATCTCCCAGGCTAGTAAAGAACGCATTTCTCACCCAAAGAAGCATTTAGAGAGCCAACAGCCATGTTCTTGCCTTCCCATCAACAACCCATTAATTTGTAATGACAATATCCTTCAATAAATTTGGCTCCAGATACATAAATTTTGTGCATGGATTGTCTTTCATTTCTCAGTTGTAGCCCCTAGATTACTTCTAAACTTACCAGTTTTTTCTACATAGTGAAAAATCTGACAAGACAAGTCAACTGTCTCCAATAAATCTCAAACGAAATCACATAACCCAAGACCACAAAGCTAATCACAAAGATGGAACTTCAGTGGTACCCCAATTTCATTCTCTTATAATGTAAACTCTGTAACAGATATATTGGACTAGAAAGTAAAAAGGCTTTGTTTTATAGGCATGTTACAATAATTGATACTTATACAGTGTTTTAAGGTTCATTACTTTATATGCATTTATCTTATTTGATGTTCATAGCAGCCATGAAAAGTAACATTACTATGCCCATTTTACAGATAAAAAACTATGATTTAACAATAAAACTGGCATTTATAAGACTTGTGAAGTGCTTTACATATGTTCATTCATTTGATCTTTGTACCTACTATTTATCAGGCACTGACCTAAGCACTTTATATAGCTCAATGAGCTATATTTTATTACAATCCTCATTTTTCCATTGAGGAAACTGAGGCAGACAAAGATTAAAAGATTTGTCAGGTCATACAGCTAGGCAGTATCTGAAGCCAGAATTGAACTCAGGTGTTCCTGATTCCAAGCCAAGGACTCTATTTATTGTCCTACCTACCTGACCCGATATACTGAAATCATCAATAAAGGAGGAATAAAGGAGGAGAGTCTACACTTCTTTCCCCTCTTACCTGGAGGTGACAGAAGTCAGACTTGCTTTAAATCCTGGCTCTGCCATTGACTAAGTGACCATAAGTTGGGTACTTAAACTTTGAGGGTTTCTGTTTCCTCATCACTCAGTGAATTCTGAAGTCCTTCTCAGCTTACATTCTGTCATTCCATGACTTCAAGCACAGTGCTCTTTCTCCCCTACCACACTTCCTCTCTTGTCTTGGTTTATAGCCAGACCATTTTTGAATTTGACATAAGACACAACAACTTTCTGGGCTTAGTTTTCTAGATGCTTATCTACTTAGTATGTCATTTGGGAGTCTGTTACTGACAGAAGCATAACAGGTTTTAGTTTATAATGAAATTAGATTCATCTATATTTTAGAGGGGAAACCACACATTCTGTCTAACATATTTAAAAACTGGAGTTGGGTCAGGAGTGGAGACTCTGGAGCAAAGAGCAGAGACAGGGTCTGTGGGTGGAGGAGAAAAAACAGTTAGATGGGAATGAAGAGATAAATAAAGAGCTAAGTGTGCTGCCAAATGAGATCAGCCCTGGAGCTGGGTAGAAGAAGAATAGCTTCAGAATTTTATTATTTCTTCCTCCCTACTCAGCACCATTATGGATACTTCAGATCCCTTTCTGCACTGATCCTGAGAAGAGGTTACAAGTAAGAAAGTTGGTAGTCTCAGATAACAACTAATTCAGATAGAAGGCATTTGACAGGGTCTTTCATGATATTCAAGGTCAAGATGGAGAGTATGTCTTGGTGATTGAAAAACCAAACCCCCAAAATAATGACTAATGGAAAAGTGTGATCTTTAGTGGCATGTCATAGGATTTCAATGGAGCTAGAGCCATTGCACTGTTAAACATTTTTATCAAATTTGAATAGAGGCATAGTTGTGAGGCTTATTTAATGTTCAAATGGCACAGACTTCAGAAGAACAATTAACGCATTAAATGGTAGTCCCAATTCAAAAACAACAGATTAGAATATGAGCTAAAGCTGGTTAGATAAAAGTTAAAAATTTTAAAAGTCTTACATTTGGGTTTCTTAAAAATCAATTTCACAAAAACAAAATGGAAGAGATGTGGTTAAAAATAGACCACATGAAAAAACTTTGGAATTTTTAATGGACTATAAGTACAATGTGAACTAACAGTATAATATAGCAGCCAAAAATGTTAATGTAATCTTAGGCTACCTTGAGAGGTTATAGTCGCACTACGTCCTACCCTGGTCAGATCATATATCAAGTGTTCTGTTCAATTTTAGAAAAGATATAGATTATCTGGAGAGTGACTAGGCTGGCTGAGGGCTGTGAGATCATGCCATATGACAATCAGATTCAGGAACTGGGATGTTTGTCCTGGAGAAGACTTAGAGGGGAAATGATAGTTTTCTTTGAGTATTTAAAGGACTTATGGAATGTGAAGTTTTGACTTGCAGATAGTGCCTTATCATGAAAGAAGAAAGACTTTTTGTTAGGAATGTATCAAAGAGGATTCATACTTTAGGTATCAGTTAGATAAAATAATTCTGAGTTTCCTTTGAACTCTGTGACTTTAAGATTCAGTGGAAAAACTGTTAAAAAATTTGTTGCAACCTGACACATCTCCTTCCATATGTATTTTGAATTGACCATATTTATGTTTTAAACTCTAACATAGTGTCATAGAATATTATTGATAGGAGAGACCTTATACATTCTAGTTCAACTCTCTCATTTTAGAGATAAGAAACTGAAGTAAAATATAGAAGCCTCTTCAGAAATTTATAAAAGTGGTAAGATATGATAAATATATATATGCATGTATTGTGCAAATGCAAGAACTCGTTTTATATGTATATATATTTATGTATATTTATATAGGGCATTCCCAAAGTCTTAGTGTAGTTTTAAGCTTCAATAATTTATATATATGTGCATGTATGTGACATTCATGTGTATTTACATATATACAAATATTCATATGCCTATTTATATATGCATATCATAGACATATATAATACATACACTACGTGCATACATATACACTATGTAAGAGTATACCTGGTGAAACTTTAGTCAAGTTAGAATATCCGGAGAGGAAAAGACAAAAATTTAAAAATGTAAAGGGGAAGGCTTCCAGATGCAAAAATAAACATTCTGTGAATATGATGGGGCCAGACACACTCACTTTGGGGCACAAGTTGCATAATTATCTTTTTTCCTAGGTATTAATCTGCATAAGACACCTATAGGAGTTTGGGAAATATAACTGACCGAATTGGTATTGGTAAACACAACCCAAGGAAGAGTCCCCAGCTGAAGGCTGCTGAAATCATCAATAAAGGAGGAATAAAGGAGGAGAGTCTACACTTCTTTCCCCTCTTACCTGGAGGTGACAGAAGTCAGAACCAAGGCTCTGAAAGAATCACAGAGAAGAGGTCCCACAACCATTTTTTTTAAAAGGGGGAAAAATATAAAAAGGGGTAGCCAGAGGGTGCAATGTATAGAGTATCAGTCCTGAAGTCAAGAAAACTTAACACTTCCTAGCTGTGTGACCCTGGGCAATCCCAACTGCCTCATCAAAAAAAAAATTATAAAAAGAAAAAAGTAAAATATAGGAAAGGATTTCACCTTTGAGAATGAATATATAGATTATCTGGGCTTCTCAGAGAAATTAATTATTTGCAAGAATCAAAAATTATGGTTTACTTTTGATTCAGACACCTTTAGACAACTCATTTATGTATTTTAAGAGTAACAATGTAATGTAAGGTTAACTTCTGTTGGAAAAGAAGGAGAAAGAAGAGGGAGGCAGAAATAAGGATTTATTTGGTCATTAGTTATGATTTTATGTCGTGAATGTGTACCATGAGGCAAGAAGTCAAAAGCTTTGAATCCAACCTTTTTAGACTATTTCATTAATAGTCAACATTATATCTATTTTCCTGGTCTCTGTAACTATTTGCTCTTAATTGGGTTATAGTTTAGCTACCCATTCCAAAGATTTTTTCAAGTGCTATAACAAAGTATCTCCATCTGTTCTCTCACCTCACCCTTCTCAAATATTCAAATCAGATTAAAACTTTTTAATCTCAGAAATCATTTCCTACCTTTTCTGATTAAACAGTGAAAATTACTGAAGAAAAAGAACTTGCTGAGCCATCTGCTAGCTGCTAAACAACTTAATGACAACTTTCCTATTCCTGACCTCACAATGAAAACCAACTTAGATGTATGAAAAAAGAGAGGATGAAATAAGTTTGTAAAAAAAAAATCTGTTAAATGGAGAGTCATAGGACAGGTCATCCTGGGCAAGGGAAAGAATGTTGGAGAAATGAAAACCCAGTGCAGGTGGCCACCCCGAAGCTAGTTTAATTTGAGTCAACTATGATCTTTTCCAGCTGTTAGAATATATATAGTGGTACAATGACCCAGATGTTCTCTACTTGGTCTTCTTCATACCACAGTGTTTTTTTCTTTACTTATTATATCACCAACAAAGCCTGAACAGAATTAAAATTTAATGGAAGGAAGGAACTATCAATGTTAAGTTGGATGGATCCAATAAGGTCTACTTAGGAGAACCCAGGATAAGAAAGTACCCACTATCCTTATACTTTTTTCACATTGAATCCCACCTTTCTTCTATATCTTGCCTTTCTTCTATCATTACCTCCCCCTCCCCAAATCTCTTCTTTAAATGGCTTTTGATTTAGGTGGTTATCAGACTGTAACCAAGAAAGCTGTGATCCCAAGTTCTTTCACTATATTTTTAGAACTGAAAAAAAAAATCTCTTCTGGTAAATGTAATCTTGATTAACCTGGTCTCTCCAGGTTAATTTGAACAAAGGGTAGCTATAGCACAAGTTTACAAACAAACTCAGAACCCTGAGCCCAATCATTTGTGGAAGAAGGAGGAGGAGAAAAAGCAGAAGCAGAGGAGGAGAAGGAAGAGAAGGAGGAAGAAGAGTTAATATCTCAATAAGGATAAAATTTATAGACCAGTAGCTGACTGTCCTTAAAACTACTCACAGGAAGAACTGAATCTCTAACAGACTTTTAATATGTTTCTCCCCTATAATTTGTTGTTTACAAAATAAATAATGATCTAGCAAAGAGAGAGTGCCCACCCCTAATCCTTAATTCCGTTTTATTATAGAAGCCATTTATGCATTATTACTACTACTGATTAAAAAGACTCTTCTAAGTGGCCCAATTTAGTGGAAAAGAAAAACAAATATGAAGTAAATGGTTGATGAATAACAGAAGTTATTAGTTTCATGGGTTAGTCTGGCTTACATACTATACCCATTAATCATGGATTTTTATTTCAAAACTGTCTCTCTTCCCAAAGATAATATGGATGCATTGAAGATGAAAGAGAAAAGTGGCCACTTATTAAGGACATCTGATTGTTAGGAAGACAAGAGACTTTTGTGGCTACTTAAAATGAGCAGTCTTGATTTCAATTGAGGAAATTTCTGGTCTGCATTATCAAACAGGACACTGCAAAGTTCCAGGGAACTCTTGAATATAACTAAACAAAATAACAATCATAGTATTTTTATTCCAACATTTTTGCATTTTGAAAATAAATTAACTTTTTCTTTGCTACTAGCAATAATAACTCATATTTACTTTAATATGTATAAAGTAAATTGAATGCTGTGACTTTAATGCCAAATATGCAAATGAAAAAAATTTTAAATAAAATACTAACCTTGGCTGGTTTGTCTATACAATGCCTATTATCTTATTATTTTGATTCTTTTTACCTCTTTGGCTTATAGAAAAAGAACCTTATGCTACATAAATAAAAATGTAATTATACATTAAAATGAGACTGCAATATGGTCTACAATAGGCAATAGGACAGTTTGCCAATTTGGTCAAGGATATACCCCAATGTGTATCCCAATGGTCACTTCTATTGTCATTCATAATAATCCTGGGACATTGTATAACATGAAAGAATCTTAACTATACTAGTAACTAATATTAATTAGGCATTAGCTGTAGCATCATACATATTCTTAACAATTTTGATCTTTAAAATAGAACTTGCTTCCAAGACCAAATACTGATAATTCAGAGTTCTTGGAAGGTATTTAATCCAGAGTTTCTAAGTTTTAACTTCATATCATGTTATTTCATATCACAGTAATAATTTTATGGAGAAATTGATATTTCCCTAAATGATGCAATATAATAAATAAGAAAATATTTTCTGAAGGCTGAGTGAAGAGTAGTGTGTATCTATTCGAGATATTTGTCACAAGTATATAGAAGTTGTGTTTACTAAAATATAAATCCATTTAAATGTGTTCTGCTCATTTCATATTTGCCCTTTGCCATTATTTTCTCAATTAAAAGACATTACTATCACATGTAAAGTCTGTGAAATTTTTGTATGAAAGAGGGTTCCTCATACTTGAAAAAGTTAGTAACCACTAGGCTAGATATTTGCCAAGGTCTTTTCCATGTCTACTGTATGAAGTAGTGAGATTAACAAGGAATTCGAACTCTTTGAATCATTTTAGTTTGAGATCCCAAATTACCACTGGGGAGAGGTGTCCAAAAGATTTTTTGAAGGCATGGTTGGAGCTCCAGAGAGGTTAGGTCTAGAGATAAATGTTTGGAAATAACCTATAAAGAGAGGCTCCTTGAAACAAACAAACAAAAGAAACCAGATGAGATCACAAAAGGGGATAGTACAGAGAGAAGAGGAAAAGAATAAGAATAAAAATTTAGGGGAATATCTATAATAAAGGAGGAGAAAAAAGGAAACAATAAAGATAGAAGGAGCAAGCAGGTAGGAGAATGAGGACAATATCATGTCAAAGAAGCTAAGACAGTCTTTCTAGATGGAAGTCAGTGTTGAATCCTATGACCAAGATTAAACTCAAGTAAAGGCCATTGGATTTTTGACCTTTGAGAGAAAAGTCTTAGCAGAGCAGAGAGAAGGCAGTGACTAACAAAGTAGAGGTCATGCATTTTTAGGATGGGGTGACTTGAGCAGGTTGCTAGACAGCGAAAGTGAATCCAATCAGATGTAAAGATTGATGGAGCCAGATCTCTGAAGAAATGGGAGGTATGGGCTCAAGAACACAGGTGGACCTATCCTTGGTGAGAAAGAAGGAGTCTATATTTCTCTAAGACTCAAATAGAAAAGAGGATTTGAGATGGAGAGAAGGGAAACTGAGAAATTTAGATCATTGAATATTCTCTTTAAGGCAAAGAGTAATGTCATCTGCTCAAAGTGAAGGGATAGGCATGAAATTAGCTCTTTGAGAGAGGAGAAAGTATTTCAGCCACTGGACAAACCTAGAAGTAGATTAAAAACAGAGGTGGGATCTAGCTTATATAAACTAATATAATTTTGTGGGAAATTCAGTCAATTCAGTTTTGTGAATTTCTTAAATAGTACAAAAGCCTAGAACCAAGAATGGAAAAAGTAATTAGGGACCTATAAAATGGAAGTGGCAGAAGGCCCAGATTGGATAGGGAGGCAAATGAATGTAGAATAGGAGAGTTGTTATTAGAATATTAGAGAATTGAAGATTCCAAAGAGGCAAGGTTCAACAAGAGGGATCAAATAGTAGAGATGGGGGAGGTGAGGGAAAAGATTGTGAGAAAGAAAAAAGTCTTGACTACAGGAGGTTAAGAAGGAATTTTGAATTTTAAGTGAAATCTTCCTGAATTATTATTATTAATCATTTTGAGTTAATTTTTTTAACTGAGAAGTTTTCCAGTTTGCAAATCAAAAGCATGAACAAGACCAAAGAAATTGAAAAACCCTTCCTTTTGATTGGCTTATTTCTCCAAAATAATTTATTGCTATCTAAATTCAGTTTGCAGAAGTGAACATGTGTTTTTAAATTGCTTTCCTTCCTTTCTTCTAGACAGAATTTAATGATTTATGGGTAATAGTCTAAAAGAATACTATGCAAACACAAGACATTGGATTATTTATTAACAGTAATAATATCAACAGCAATGCCATACATTTGCATAATGACTCAATAGGAGTTTGTTTTTCCTAGGGGATTCATTCTTATGGGACATAACCTTCCATGAGGTTGCTTTTTAATGTTGCAAAGAGGTTAACAGCCTACAGAGTACTGTCTACTCCCTAACTTAATAGTCCTGGAGCCTCTAGAACCCAAGGGACTACTGCAAGGAGTCAGTTTACAAATGGGCCTGAGTCAGGAATAAAAATCCTTTAATTATGGCAGGGGGTGTTCTCTAAAATGGTCTAACTCCCAAGCTGGGTGACAGTCTGACTTCTGGGCCCTATTCCATACTTATGTGAAGTGATTGCTTGGTTACCATGGCAGAGTCAGAGACAAAATAGCATTAACCCATTAATTTGAGTATCCTGAAGAATTCTGGGGCCCCAAAGTGGCCTCCCCCAGGCATTCCCTATAAGGCCCATTCTGATCTCAATCTTCAGATTCCTGGGCTACTGCTTACTCAAGTCACCCCATTCTAAAAATATGTCCTCTACTTTGATATTCATTGCCTTTTCTCTGCCCTGCTTAAACTGTTCTTTCAAAAGCCACAAATCCCATAGCCTTTACTTGAGTTTAATCTTGACCATAGGATTCAACACTGACTTCCATCTAGAAAGTCTGTTATACCTTCTTTGACATGATACTATCCGCATCCTCCTACCTCTCTATTTGCTCCTTTTATCTTTATTTCCTCTTTTCTCCCCCCTAATTATAGATATCCCCCTAAATTTTTATTCCAATCTTTTTCCTCTTCTCTCTGTATTCCTTCTTATTCTCTGTAAAGAGCTGAACTCCCAAATGGATGGAGATAGTGGTTTTATTTTGAAGGAAAAGAGAGGAATTATATTAAAGCAAATAAATGTTGATTATTTTAAAGATTTGAATTGATCCTTTAAAAGTGAGTCTTGAGGGGCAGTTAGGTTAATATTACATTGCTTAGAGCACTGGTTGAAGAGTCAAGAGGACCTGAACTCAAATTCAGCCTCTGAAACCTTGACACTCGCTAGCTGTGTGACCTTGGACAAGTCACTTTACTATGATTTATTTCTCTCCCATCTCTGAGTCTTGAGAGGCCTCTCTGAAGTGAAACTGAAAATTGGGCCATTTGCTTCCTTGGAATTTTTCTTCTTGAATGATCAGAGTGAGTTTAGACATTCAGTTTCCCACTGATTTAGTTTGGTCTGGCAGGATTCTTTAGAAGGCCCATCAGATCTAGGAACAACAGTACAGTTTCAATGCATTTTCAAAAGCCATTATCATTATTATTATTGTTGATACTTTTCCAGTATAAAAACTGTTTAATATAAGTATTACTCCATGAAGAAATGATACATGCCAGGCTTGCTGTGTACCTGATGCAAGAATTGAATATTAAAAAAATACACAGTTATCTTTTAAAAGTATTTAGCCTTTTAAATGATTTCTTTCCCTTCAAAAACTTTAAGCTACTGGCTTATGTCTTGAATCCCCTATACTTCTAGTTTCTTACTTCTTCCTTGGACTATTGAAAGATTTGGAAACAAAGGATGAATGGGTGTGGCAGGGGTTGCCCTTGGAGCTAAGTAAGATGTTAAAGAAACTTTCACAGGACATTTCATCATAACATGTCTATAGATATTCGTAGCTCCAGTCCTGTGTCTTACTTGCTTTGCACACTACTTACTATTCACTTGTATGGCACTCCTTCCATCTCCTTCCTGACTATTCTCCATGACTGAATTGCTTTGCCCTATTTCACCTCTGCCTCTTAGATTCCCTGGCTTCTTTCATGACTCAGCTCAGATCCTATATTCTGCCAGAAACCATTACCTACCCTCCTCCCACATCCTCTCCCTGCTGCTAGTGCCATCCCACTTACAATTATCTTCCCTAGATTTTATATGTACAATTATTTAGACATCATTTCCCCTATGTCATGGGAACATCCTCTAAACAGGGGCTATTTTTGCCCATTTTTTGTATATATCAGGCACATTTATTAAATTTTGCTGATTGATTGAGTTATAGTCCCCCATGTCTATAAAACTCTAACTTCTCATCTCAGCCTCCTGGTTTAACCCTGGCTTCCTTACAGGCAGCTCAAATCTCATCATTTGCAGGAGGTCTTTCTTAGTCTTCCCCCTACCTTTCCCTTAGAAACTGATAACTTCTGACTTATTCTGTCTTTATCTTGTGGGTAGTCAGTTATTATCTCTCTCTTCAGAATATGAGCTCCTGTTTCTACTTTTCTTGTATCTTCAAGTGTATCCCACTTAGGACAGTGCCTGACACATAGTAGGCCCCTTAATAAATTCTTTTTGATTAATTGATTATTAAGAGGTATAGTTACAGACTATTTTAACACTAGGTAGATAAGAATTATTAAAATTTTAGATATGAAATACTAGAATATTAAAAATGGAGAGCACCATAGAATGTATCCAGTTTAATCCTTGAACATTTTGCCCTAGGTCACATAGTTAATGTTGGCAAGTAAGAACTAAAATCACCAAATTTTTGAGCTAGAACTTTTATTCATCCTACTTATTCTAGATGTGAGAAATGAGGAGACCCAGTTGTGATTTGCCTTAGGTCACCCAGCTAGTTAGTGGCAGAAGTGTAACCAGAGCCCAGATTTCTCCATTCTTGGCCCAGTATTCTTCCTACTACACCACACTACCTAAGAGTGATGAATTTAAATTGATCTTTGTTTCCATCTGGGTTTCCTACAAAACAGCCCTAAACTAGATTGATGTTTTTATCGGCAAAAATGTATTTGCAATAAGTTATACATTATATATTATATAGGAAAACTGTATAATTTTGTCAAAGATAAAACAGTGTATGCTTCAATAGTCAGTTATCATATCATTTACAACATATCATTTACAACAATCCCATGTATAGCATGAAAAGATAATTAATTGTGGCATCAAATACATGCTCCATAATTTGGACTTTAATATAGAATGTGCTTTCAAGTCCAGATATTTGTAATTCACAGTTCTAAAAAATTATTGAATCCAGAGTCTCCATGTTTTAACTTTCAACTCCTTCATATTATATTATGAACATAGAAAAATAAATTAAAATCCTCTGTAACCCTATTAACTTTTTAAAGCAACTTTCCTTTGATGCTGTGATTATATGAAACTTTTCATATAGTGCCAAGTCAAAAACACAAATTTCAGAGTGGTTATTTTCCAACTGGGTTTTAACACACATGGCCCAAATTTATCTTATATATATATGTATATATATATATATATTTTTTACTTGAGGTTTATATCTACTCTTACAATCACATTTTCAAAAAACCTAGGTGTCTAGAATGATATTGTGTCTCTTATCTGCATATGTTATATTTGAAGCCAAGAAATGTGTTTATCATAAAACAGATCATTGTCAATTCTCTATACAAGATAGTGTCGTATGCTTTCTGGATAAATGAAATTCACAAAGAGATTGTGAAAAAGAAAAATGAGCCACAACCTTCCTTCTGAATTATCTTGTTTAAATGGATCAGATTAATTCCTTAATCCAAACTCAGCCAACTGAGTTTATATATATAACATGGAGGTGATGTTAAATGTACCTATCCTGGTCAATCCAATGAAGAGACAAGACCAATATACACTTAAAAATAGAACATCATATATGATTCCTTTCTTATATGTGAGTTCCCAGAGAAATCATTCTAGGTATGACATTTCCATATGTTAACACTCACTTAAAACCATAGTTCCCATCATTGTGTTTACTTTTATCAGCTATCTATAGTGCAAATACTGCTCTAGTTCAAACAAAGGATATTTAATCAAATATTCTAGCAAATAGAATAACAAGAAAAGATGCATACCTAAGCTTAACTGCAATATATGATCTCCCACAGATTATTTAGCACTAGTGAGAAGACATATGTTCAGAGAATGTGTGGCCAAGAAACATGCATGAAGGGCACACAGAGAGAGAGCACTATGACCAAGGAACATGTGTGAATAGACATACACCAAGAACCTGTGGAGCATGGACACATAAGGTCCTACATACATGAAACTCATGATAACAGCTTGTTGCCTTCTGCTACTTTTTGCTTGGTATCATCTTTGTTTTCCAATGAGATGCATCACTCTATTGATCTTGTGATTGGTATTGTATGTTGCTCCCTACTACCAATTTCTAGATTTTGTCTTTTCAGAGCCATCTGTTAGCCACCTTGGCATCCATCCATGAGGTTACTGTGACTAAAAAGTTTTTACTTGATAAAAACTGATAATAATAGAAGCCAGCTCTTTGGTCATAAAGAGATTATGAGCCACCATATCCAATTAAGAAGAAGCCAAATTTCAGAGTGCTCCAGGCTAAGATTTTTTTCCTTTAAATTACTCTTATTTGTACCTTAATCAAAGTCCAAGATGACTATCTGATTTAGGGTTAGAAAGTTCTTATAATTCCCATTTAATCCCTTAAGAAAATTATATGCCTGCAAACTGATTTCCTTCCTCTTCTCTCCACATCCTCTCTCCAAATAAAAGCCAATTGTTTTGTGGAAGCTAGGGTAAGAAATTCATTTTGCTCCTTTAAAAAAATGGACTTGAATGAAAATGAATCTAAACAAGCACAAAAGCCAAGGAATTAAGTAAGGTTATCATCCTCTATCTTCCTGACCTACTATCTTGCCTTTTAAATATATATAAATCAGAAAGAAAGAAAAAGAGAAAGAGTGAGAGAAAAAAGAAGGCAGGCAGAGATACAGAAAGAAGAAGAGAGAGAGAAGGAAAAAAGGAGGAAAGGAGAGGGAAGGAAGGAGAGAGAGAGAGGAAGGGAAAGAAGAAAGGAAGGGAGGAAGGAGGTAGGGAGGAAAAGAGGAAGGGAGGGAGGGAAAAAGAAAGGAAAGAAGGGAGGGAGGGAGGAAGAAAAAAGGAAGGGAGGAAGGAAAGAAGGGAGGGAGGAAGGAAAAAAGGAAGGGAGGAGGGAAGGAAGGAAGGAAGAAGAAAGAGAGAGAGAGAGAGAAAGAAAGAAAGAGAAAGAAAGAAAACAAAATTAAATGAAAGAGTGCACCCTGCCTGACTTAGGGGCCAGATTTTGGCCAGTGAAAAACTTCACTGTCTCCCGAAATTTCAAACACATACTAGCTAACAATTTATATTTGTTACTGATTTGTACTTGAAATGACTGGTTGCCAGCTCTTCATTTGGCACAGAATGGACAAAACAGAGGTGGAATATGTAGAAAGGTGGTACATCACATTGATGGTCACTGATTTGGCCATCAGTTAAGTTTTTACTTGATCCAACTTATTCCAGCAAATTTTATTACCCACTTTAATTAGACTTTGCTCCTTGGACTTAGCACATGGCCCTATATCCAGGATTTTATTTCTCAAAATTGATGGTTGATATGTTGATATTGTTTTAAAATTTGGTCCTGTAGAATTTAAAAATTTAATTTGTAAACATACTATCTTATTCATAATAGGTATCTTAAAAGCATTTGTTGAATTAGATGCACTATGTTATTCAGTTTTTTAGCCCTTTAAAAAAAATTTCTGTTTTTAAAGAAAATTTCCAAGTTATCATAATGAACAAAGAAAATCCTGTTTTTCAAAGTATAGTTTAGATAATTAAGAAATGTTTTCAAAAGATTAATTTAATAGCAGTGTTATGCAACATAGAGCCATAGGATTTAGAGCTAGAAAGGATCTCATGTCATCTAGTCTAACTTCCTTATTTTTATAGAAAAAAAAGTATATTAACATGCCCAAGATCAAACAAGTAATAAGCAATAGAGCCAGGTTTAAAACAAAGGTCTTCAGACTCCAAAAGAATATTATGTATTTCCCATAGATTGTATGAATTATCACTATACAGTACTTTATGAATATACTAAAAATATACTTGCTATGTATCAAATTGTAAATAGACAAACTTGAGATCTATATTTTACTAATAGATACTAAGACAGAATATAGTTATCTAGAATCATAGTAATCATAGTAATACAAGCTAGAAGAAACCTTAGAAATCAGATAGACTAACTTCTCATTTTAGAAATCACAGGATCACATATTATCTGAGGTAGCATGAAGAAAAGGGAACGCACGTATTACCTATATAGAAACTAAACAGATCCCAGGATTGGCAAAGAGCATAATATGATGGTGATGGGGAAGTTTTAATTATCTAAACATCTGCAGCACTTTGCCCTCTTCCTAAAACAAAATAGTTAAATATTTCTAGTCTTGCTTTAAGGATAATTTTATCCTTTAAGAGGCAGAGGAAGTTTACATCCTCATTTGAGAGATCACAGAATCACACACTCACTGAAAGGGACCACAACTGCCAATTAGTCCAACCTGTACCTACAAAAGAGCTTCCCTCCTAAAACAAGCCCTAAAACATTCATCATTCCAAACTTTTTCTGAAGATCTTGAAAGAGAGGTCTTCATCTCAGACCGCCCATTCCATGCTGGAAGAGCTTTAATTCTTAAAAAGTTTTACTTTATAGCAAACCTAAATCTGCTAATTTATAACTTCCACCTTTTTCTTCTAATTTGGCTATCCAGAGTCAAAAATAAAAAGTTTAACCTTCTTCATGACACTTCAAATGTTTGAACAGCTACCATGTACACTCTCTCCCCATTATCTGAATCTAGCCATTTAACCAGTTTTGAATCAATTATATTGTCTAACCCCAGTTCTCCATTTTTTCCATAAAAATAACATGAAATACTTTATCAAATGTTTTGCCAAAATCAAGGCATACAATATCTGCAGTTTAATTTACTAATATAGTAACAATATCAGAAAAAAAGAAAATAAGGTTAGCTTGACATGAGCTGTTCTTACTAAAGTCATGCAGTTCTTTATAATCATTGCTTCCTTCTTTAGGTGTTCATTAACCATCTCTAATAATAGGTTCTGGAATTTTCTCAGAAATCAGTGATGTTCACTGACTTAGAGTTAGCAGTTTATTCCCTTTTCTTTCTTGCTTCCTTCCTCCCTTCCTCCCTTCCTCCCTTCCTCCCTTCCTTGCTTCCTTCCTTTTTCTTTTTTCTTCCTTCCTTCCTTCCTTCCTTCCTTCCTTCCTTCCTTCCTTCCTTCCTTTTCTTTCTTCCTTTCTTTCTTTTCTTCCTTCCTTCCTTCCTTCCTTCCTTCCTTCCTTCCTTCCTTTCTTTCTTTCTTTCTTTCTTTCTTTCTTTCTTTCTTTCTTTCTTTCTTTCTTTCTTTCTTTCTTTCTTTCTCTCATTTCCTCTCCCTATTTCTTTTTTTTTCTCTCTCTCTTCTTTCCTTCTTTTCTTTCTTCCTTTCTTTTCTTTTTGAAAATTGGAACAAATTTTCCCTTCTTCAATCCTGTAATTCCTTTCCCATTTTCTACAATTTGACAACATTGACAACTACTTTAAGTGGTATTTAAGAGATTAGATTTATTTATTTTTTTGTTAGTTATAGTTTATTTTTTTTTATTAAAGACTTTTATTTGCATAACATATGTATGGGTAGTTTCTCAACATTGATCCTTACAAAGCTTTCTGTTACAAATTTCCCCCCTAGTCCCCTCCCCTCCCCTAGATGGCAGGAAGTCCACTACATGTTAATTATATTAAAATACTTGACAAGTTGAATATATGTATACATATTTCCATACTTATCTTGCTGTGCAAGAACAATCGTATCTACGTGAACAAAAAATATGTGAGAAAGGAAACCCAGTGCAAGCAAACATCGATAGAGAGCATGAAAATGTTATGTTGTGGTCCACATTTCATATCCCTCTCTCTGGGTGTATATGGCTTTCTTCACTGAACAATTGGAACTGGTTTGAATCACATCATTGTTGAAGGGAACCATGTCCATCAAAATTGATCATCGCATAGTCTTGTTGCTGTGTATAATGTTCTCCTGGTTCTGCTCATTTCACTCAGCATCAGTTCATGCAAGTCTCTCCAGGCCTCTCTGAAATCATCCTGCTGGTCGTTTCTTACAGAACAATAATATTCCATAACATTCATATACCATAATTTATTCAGCCACTCTCCAATTGATGGGCATCCATTCAGTTTCCAGTTTCTAGCCACTACAAAAAGGGCTGCCACAAACATCCTTGCACATGTGGGTCCCTTTCCCTAAGAGATTAGATTTAACATATATTTTAACATGTTTAACATATATTGAATTGCTTGCCATCTAGGGAAGAGGATGTGGAGGAGGGGAAAATCAGAAACACAAGGCTATGCAAGGGTCAATGTTGTCAAATCATCCGTACATATGTTTTGAAAATAAAAAGCTTTATAAAAATAAATAAATAAAAGTCTAATTTTGCTTTTGTTTTGTCTGAGAAAAAAATTTTAAAAAATAAAAATACAATACAACATAGATAACATTAATTTGAGGTTTTCTAAGACAATTTGCATTCAACAGGAATCAGTTTCTTTTTTAGTTAGACACCAGTAATTCAAGACTGTCCACTGAAAAACAAAGGCCTCAACCAATTTTTTCCAAAGCTTTCCTAACTAACCTTTGCTTTTTCTGAATTTTATCATATAAAACTCTTCTATTTTAAATTTAAACTGTAGAGAAAGAACCAAGCCATTATTAGTTATGTTCAGCAGATTGTGGTTACTGCATGTTCTAAGCCATATAGAGAATAATTTCTTAACATCTCTTCTATTTATGTTTTTTTTATGAATCTTCTGTGTCTTTAAAGAGTCATAGTACACTCACTCTACTATAAGCCTTTATTACCTTGCCTTGAGGTGTGATGGTACACGTGACTATAATAGGGAAGCTCAAAAAAGGAGTAGGTTTGGGGAGAAATATAGTGAGTTTTGTTTTGGACATGTTGAATTGAGATGCCTATCTGAGCTCAAAATATCTACTAAGTATTTTGTGATGAGGGACTTGAACTCATGAGAAAAACTAGGGCTGAATACATAGATCTCAGAGTCTTTGACACATGTCACATCTCTGTTAAAAAAGCTTCTTTTTGCCTCTTTTCATATAAAATGCAAACTCTTAGGATTGCCATGCAAAGCTCTCCAGTCTTACGCCAACCTAATTTTCTGGTTTTCTGATATTACTTCCCCTGAATATACTCTACTTTGGTCAAGCAGGTAATCTTGACAATTCCCTAACTTCATCCAGTCTCCTTATTTTGGTGAATGCCAAGTCTGAGTCTAGAATGGATTTTTCTTTCCTACTCAGCCCATTTCTACCTTTTGGCATCCTTCCCATCCTTCAAGATGTATCCCATCAATTATATGTGAGGGTCTGAGTCACTAACTACAAGGTTCTTGCAATCTCTAATTCAGACATACACGAAAGAACAGGAGAAGGCTCAGAAGATGCACAAAGTTACCATTTCTCAGTCCTTTAGCTTAATCTTGGTCTAAGACCTCAAGCAACTTAGAGCAAAGCCCCCTGATGAAGACTTTCCTCAGAAATACGTACAACACAGGAAAACACAAATCAATTGCCTTCCTGATTATGATATTTCCTACATGAAACTCTTCCTGTTTCCCCCAAGTAAGAATATTCATTTTCTCC
The DNA here is from genome assembly GCA_023553655.1 of Myrmecobius fasciatus. Lineage (NCBI taxonomy): Eukaryota > Metazoa > Chordata > Mammalia > Dasyuromorphia > Myrmecobiidae > Myrmecobius > Myrmecobius fasciatus. The sequence continues at coordinate 17,581 of JAJPUD010010827.1, forward strand.
TCAAACTTCTCAGGTTCTTCTTACCTTTCCTAGGTAAATTATCATTTACTAATTCATAATGTAATTATTTGCTTACATCAGTCATGTGCCACTATAAGATTATAAGATCAATGAAAATAGAGAGTAGATGGGTTTTAGGTTGTTGTTTTTTAAACTGTTGTATACCCAATATTGCCTAGCCCAGTAACTTGAATAGAGTAGAATTTAGTAAATATTCACTAACTTGAAATTCTAGAACAAATCCCAGGGAACTTGTAGAATCTGGTTCCATGAAGGCAAGATCTGTGTCTTACTTTGTTGTTATTTTATGCCTACTCTTAGTATTGTATTTTATGCAGAGAATATAAGTAATATTTAAAGTTTTTTAAATTACATTGGAAATTTGTAAGATTATAAAAGGTGCCTAGCTTCCTTGGGTGATAATAGTCATATTCAACAAGCAGAAACTTAAGTACACTTTTTTTTAGTGGGCAAATATAGGCAAGAATACTTGAGTACCCCTTCTTAAATTTAACATCATCCATCTTTTGGAAAATGACACAGTTGTGGGGGTGGAGTATGGTCCTTCAAGACTGGACTGACCCTTTAGCATCTCTTCCACTGCCTGGAAGACTACCATGGCCATTACAAGAAGATATTTCAAAAGTAAGTGGTGGCGCAAGGATCTTACAAGAAGATAACAAATGAAGTTTGATGTCCCCATAGCCCAATTCCTTGCGTGGCCAAAATTAAGTCAACAGAAATCTTGGTCCCTGTGGCATTGGGAGAACTCTTCAAGACTCAGGTTAGCCAGTATGAGAAGGAGGTTTGAGTTGGGCTGCCCTTTGTTGCACCAAAAAATAGAAAGTCTAAGTCCAAATCTCCGAGCTAAGAATGGGACTATTTTCATCTTTCTCAGAGACAGCATCTGTAAATAATCAGGCAGAAGCCTTTCTATAAAATAACACAGCAAAACCTCAAAGAGGATTCTAAGTCTGCAACATTTAAACAAGATTTTTAACCCATGGGGGAGCCAAAATCAACACAGAGCTTCCTGCACATAAAAGCCTGGAATTTCATCGCAGTGTGAGGGCAAAAGCGACAATCACGTTTTCACTTTTCTGAATCAATTTGACATTACTATGAGGATGGATAGGATGGAGTCGGGCCTGTGGGTTAAATAAGTCCTGGAAACACTACCTATGTGCCACCTATACATGGAAGCATCCAGCTTCTATATATGAGAAAGAAAAAGAAAATGGGAATGTAGCCAGACTGGTTAGACTGATGGAAGTCAAGAAGAAAAAAAAAAGAGGAAAAGAAAAAGATCACTTTAAGGTCAGGCCACTCAACATAATTTGTAACTGGACTTTGACTCTTCACAGAATAATATAATCAGTGAAGTTTATAGTATAAAATGTTCTGCCTCTGAGGATGCTCTGCCTAAAAACAACCCCTGGGACACAGCTGTAAACACCCATCCAGCTGAAGCACAGTTGAAACCAATTTATTTTTCTTTCTAATTCCTGCTCTATGGGGAGAAAGAGCAAGAACCCAGCCCACATGTTTGTGGGGGACAGAACAAGTAGTCAGTCTGGGACTTGAACTGAGGTGAGTGAGTAGGAGGGCTGCAAATTGCAGTTTGATAATCTGAAGTCTTTCAATGCAAGCAATTATCTTCTCCTGATCAACCACAACCTGGAGATTTCTTGGCCCCAGCAGATCATGGAACCATAAGAGCACACTGGGCTAGGCTCATCCAGAAATGATCAGAAGCTTCTGGAGGCCCTCAAATTCATCTTTAGTAGGAGGTTCCATGCAATGTGTAGGCAGTCATGTGGTGTGAGAATCTGTTCTCAGGAGGCAGAATTAGAATGAGAAGTAATAGGTAGAAGTTAGTGAGAGGCAGATTTTGGCTCAACACATGGAAAAACTTGCTAACAATGATTTCTGTCCAGAAATTGTCTTGGGAGTACAATTCAATTAAAAATACACACACACATACACACATATATCTACCTCTGTGTGTGTTTGTATGTGTCTCTGTCTCTCTCTCAATTTATCTATTTATCAATCTATCTATCTAATTCTGCACAAAACATGATTCTAGGGTTGGGGATTTGTTTAAAAAACGCAAAACCTATATTCAAGGAAGCAAACTCCAAACATTCACTGGGACTTGTTCTAGGGTTAACAAATATAATTGAAGTTAGTAAGCATTTATTAAGCTTTATTTTGTGTGAGCAACTTTGCTAAATAGCACTAGAGATGCAAAGTTGCTTTTTTAATCATCTCTTTTGTTAAGAAACTTGCCATATTATAGTGGGGCATGAGTGATATAATCAAAGAACAACAGTACAAGTTAGTAAATGAAAGTCCCCCATCTCTAGAGACCTTTACTTAGACATTAGATAACTACTTGTTTGGGATATTACAAAAGACTTTTCTACTCGAGATTGAAATTCATAATGTCCAACTCAAGAGATCCTATGATTCTCAGAAAGCTTCCTAATTAGAAGTATTTTCCCTATTGTTTTATTATGTTATCAGAAATTTCCTCCAACAACGTCATTAATAAATGGCCTTCAGGATTCCTGTACATTGTAACCAGGTCAAGGCATTCTATTATTTTGAAGGAGAGAGCGATATTAGATAATTAATAATTAGCATAGATAGTTCATCTTGAAGGAAGAGATGTCATTCTTCTCTAGAAGCCCGCATTAAAATCTTATTCCATTGTCCCATTGTAGTTTGGCGCTGACTCTGGGATTCCAAAGGCTAGGGCCAGTGCTACAAGCTTTGGGTGAGCCATACTAAGTTGAAAAGGCTTTCATTACAGGCCAAACAACTGGCTACTTGACTTTCATCCAAGGACTAGACTCACTAAGTGTGTAGTCATTACCAGAAAGTTGGCTGCTATGTGGTAAATTGTTCAGTTATTACGATCCATGAAAATGGATCATATAATAGGCAGGGAGGTGACACAGTGAATTAAGCACTTGTTCTGGAGTCAGGAATGCCTGAGTTCAAATCTGGTCTTAGATACTTACTAGCTGTATGACCCTAGACTAGCCACTTAATCCTATTTGCCTCAGTTTCCTCATCTATAAAATGAGCTGGAGAAGAAAATGGCAAACCACTCCAGTGTCTTTGCCAAGAAAACCCCAAATGGGGTCACAAAGAGTCAGACACAACTAAAGTGACTGAATAACAATAAAAACAATCTGTAATAGTGGAAATCGTTCTTGGAGGTGAGTCATAGGACATTGGAGATGTAAGGGACCTTTGAAGACACCTGCATTTTACAGATGCATAAAATGAGGCCCAGTGTGGGAGATAACATGTTCAAGGTCATAACATCACTGAGTAGCAAAAATACATGGTAGACAATTGCTGAAGGAAATAGAATTAAATTCCTCAAAGGCAGGGATCACATCTTCTACTTATTTTGCACCCATCCCAATGCCTAGCAAAGTGTCAAACATCAGGCATTTAATGAGTCCAGTGAGCATGGTATAATAGATAAACATTCTCAAAGCCAAAGAAAATCTGGGTTCAAGTCCTGCATCTGACTCAGGCTATGTAGACTATGTGACCACAGGCAAACTCTTAGTGCTGTAAGCAAGTCTGTAAATGGAAAAGAAATGGTCTATCTACTTTGAGATTTCTGAATATCAGTGGAGTCCCAGGATCAGCTTCCATACTTCTCTCTTGAAGAAAATAAAGGCTAAAGTTATGCTGACTTGAGCACAAAGAATTTTAGTGGTAGGTTTACAATGCCTGCTGGTAAGTGTATTTTCTCTTCTCTTCTCCAAAGTCAGCCATGGTCATTATGATGCCATAGCATTCGATCTCCTATTGTTTTCTTCTTCTTTTTTTAAACCTGTACATTATTGTAATTCCTAGTCCTGACACTTAACTTAGCATCAGTTCATAAAAATCTTCCCAGATTTCTCAGATTTTTTGGTATTTGTTGCTTATTATAATACAATAACATTGCATTGTATTCATGTACCACAACCATTCTAGCTATCCCCCAACTGATGAGCATCTAGCTCATTTCCATATCTTGCCTACACAAAAATTATTCTTTTATTTTCATGTCTTGACTATCACAAAAATTGTTGCTGTGTTTTTTATATATGTGAGACCTTCTGTCTTTGATCTTCTTGAGGATGTACCCAGTAATAGTATCCACATATCAAGGAATATTTCATGTTTCATTAATATTCTTCAATTTTTTGTCTTTAATGGTGTGCACTATTATTTTTCCCACAAATTATTCCAACAAACAAAAAAATTAGACATTTTAAAAGCACCCTTCTTTGAAATAAGTTAATCTAGTAAAGCAAAATAGATCCATACACAAATAAGTAGACTTGTCACCTTTGGTGACAAGTAAGTTGACAAAATGACAGACTTTAGGAGAAATACCCCAAAAAAGGCATTGACTTGATGAAAGAGAGATCAAAAGAAGAGAAATCCATTTGGTTTGCCATGGATTAAAAAGCTTTTGTTTGTGTTTTTTAAAATACTAAACAAAACTGTTATATATATATATATATATATATATATATATATATATATATACACACACATATATATATATATACATATATATATATTCTAGCCAGGTTTGTTAATATTAGCCTATGACTTGTGTGATCAAAAATATTTATGTTGGTTAGTATTTCTTTTCTTTGTCACACAGATATAAAGTATTATTAGAATAAAAGAAAATTATATGGTCATTAGGACTGCCACTTTGACCTTGAAATATTGGTTAGGAGTGATCATCTTATTTACTCGTGGAATAAGAGCCATCTATATGAGTCTTACTCATCTATGTATATAGTCGGTAATACTCCTCATTTTATAGATATCTAGGTTCTACCAGATTAGACCACTATCCAATGAATTAACTGATTCAACCTGTAGATAAGACCATTCCTATGACTATTTATTTGTTTGAACAGATCATCTCTTGATGCCATATAGACTGGATGAAAAAAATCTATTTCCATTTGGTGCCTCTGTGTAGACACCAATAGTTTGCCATTTTACCAGAGGGTCTGTGCTTGCATTTGTCAGCTTGCCATCTGTGAATTCAACTGATACTTAAAAATATACTTACTGACAGAAGTATGGTTGGTCTTAAATAAATAAATAGAAAGCATCCCAAAGGCAAGAATTTCTAAAGGAGACCACTGTCAGTGCAAGTTGACTGTTGGAATCTTTCAAATGTTTCTATGAAGTGAGATAAAGTACCACTTATCTTCAGTATGGGTGGCAGAGTTCTGCTTAAATGTGGTTATTGCACAGACTTTCTATGTATGACTTAAATTGTGGAAATAGGTGATTTAAACCAATAACTTCCTAAATTAAAGGCATAAAAGTCAGACATATAATTTCTTCAATTACACACCCATATTTCTCTTACATTCCTTTGGATCTTTCCTGTCTGTCTTATGCTACTTTTATATTTTCTCCATAGGAAATGAGTACTAGGAAGCAGGGACCAACTGCAAGGGAATGAAAAAATACATTCCATTTTCCTGCATTTATTTTTAATGAGCATTTTTTCTTGGAGAAAGTTAAAATCAGTCTGCTTAAAAATCATTTCATTATGAATTCTGCTGGCATACCTTTTTTTAACATTGTCCCAACCAATATTATTTCATAAGTCTAAGACTGTTAGAAAATACAAATATAAGGAATATAAAGAAATATGGAAAATTTTTTATTAAATAATTCACATTAGATAATTTATCAAATAATTCAAATTAAATAATTCTAGAAACCAAAGTAGAAAATGAGTATAAATTTTGAGTATAACCACATAAAAGGAAAAATATATATGTGTGTGTACAAATACAAAGGTGAATGGAAGTCAATGGAAGTGTCTACTGACACTTGGAAACAGTCTTTCCTGTAGAGAGTAGTAAGAAGAGCTATATCAGAAGTTTTTTACCTAGGGCAAATTCAGAGGAAGCCAGAGAATCCACCTAGTCATATACCATTAGGGATAGCATGCCTATGAAGACAGAACACTGAGAGAATTCCTAGAGTCAATCCTTATTCTACTTTAGTATTTATTTTCTGCAACCAATCCTGGACTTTGCTACATTTAGACTGGGTCTCTTGAATGTTATTAATCTTGGTTTTGACCCTTCTATCATTCCAGACAATTGCATGTCTGGCATCATGAGCTATATCTTGATTGCCCTTCTAAAGGGAGTTTTTTGTGGAATACTTTTGGGCTCCTACCTACTAGGAAATTCCTGGCTTCTGACAATCTGAGAAATTTCAACCAATTCCAAGAAACTTTTCTAGTCAAAGATCTTAACAGCCCCAGTCATGGTCCTGGTTCTGGATTAGGTCAGAGGAAACATCAAAGGAGAAGATACATAGAAAGTCACAAAATTCTTAAAGATGTCTACATGTAAAAGGTGACTTTTTAGAGTTTAATTAGTTGTAGCCTTCACTATAGCTCTATTCTAATGATTCATGATTGTCTGAGGTTCCTAAAGGTGCTGTCAGAAATAAAAGGTAAGCTCTGAAAAGTTCAATAAGTATGGAAAAGCTTTGACTATGAATTCAGGGATAGACTGGACCTTTGTGTTGTGAAAATCAGCCCAACTCAAGACTAGAATGATAACCACCAGGAAAGTTTTTTTTTTTTTTTGGTTTGTTTGTTTGTTTTGGTTTTTTCAGCATCTCCCTAAGACAAGCTTACAAAAGCCTAGGGGAATTGTAGTCTATAACTAGAGAGTATCCACAGCCATGAAGTCACAGATCCTTGAAATTTTGAAGTAATTATATGTAAATATAAATTTAATCAGTTTTGTTTTTGTTTTGTTTAATTTACAGCAAATTGCTCATTTAAAAAAAACCTCAAAAAGAAATTCTAACGAAACCTTACCCTAACAAGAAAAGTCCTACTATAACATCATTTAACCAATCTCTTATTTATAAGATCATTCCTAATTTTCCCCATGAATTTCATTTCATACAAAACTATGTTTCCACAGAACATTATCAGAGTTAGTAAGATTATTTCCATAACAAATTCTGCAAATTATAAAATAGTAATACCTCTCAGAATAGAAGGAAATATTTTTTTTCAATAACAGCACCTGGTCTCCCTTGGATTTGATTGAATATGCCCCTCATCTTTCTTGCAGCTTAATTTCCTGCTCTTCCACTTGATGTACTCTAGACTCAGGCAAATTAGATTCTTTATAATTCCATGACCATCTTTCACACTTTCCAGCCTTTATTGCCTTTGTTCACAGGCCTGGAAAGTCCCTTTTCCTTATTTCCATTTGTTGAAATTCTATTTATCCTTCCAGATAAAGATCAAATGTCACCTCTTTTATGAAGCCTTCCTTCCTTCTAGTCATAAATGATATTTCCCCACTTTGAGCTCACATAGCTTATGCCTTTCATAGTTTATGCCCTTTATGCATGTTTTATTTTGTGTTAGACATTTTGAGTATATATGTCATCTCCCTTACTACATCATAAGCTACTCTAGAGAAGGAATGAGGCTCTATGTTTTTTCCTCTTCTTCAGTGATTATCACAATGCATGATATATTATAGGTATTAAACAAATATTTGTCATCATTGTTGAATCAATTCGATTAACTCACTAGATGAGAGTTCAATTTAAATATTTTAAAAGATTCAACATTATTTTTCTACAAAAAGATAGAATTATATATGGATATATACACATACATGTATACTTTACCACTTTACATTTATCTAGGCTTATTCTTGGACAAAAGATAGAATCTGTTGTTCATATATATATATATATATGTACACACACACACACACACATATATATATATATATATTCATGTACATGATCTATACTTGAAGCTTTTAAGGTTAGGTCGAGTATGGAAGAGCCTACGCTTTGCTGGTGTTACTATCGAAAACTCATGATTACCTCCATCAAGCACAGCAATTTTAGGAGGTATTTACCATCATTCAATTTCAAGGAACAATTCATTGAGGCATTTTTTTAGATTAATAGCACAGAGAAAGATTTTTGAAAATCATAGAATACTGGAGCTTTATGGAGTTTTTTTTTTAACAGATCCTCTAGTAAAACTCCAAAGCTTTTTTTTTATGAGAATTAAAATTATGTCCAAAGATTTGATTCTAAGGGGAGAGTTGCAATCCTCACTGTCCTTTTCCTATGTAATATTTTATGGTGTTTTGTTATTACGTTTTTGCTGTTATTGTTGTTCACTTTATTTATGTAAAAGAAAGAACTGAAAGGGTTGCATGAATTAGCAGTCCTTTCTAAGTTTCCCAAAGAAAAAATTGTACTATATTTTTCACATTCTGAAACAATTTTTATGGGTTATAATATCATTTTAGTGACATGCACTTTCATAAATTTTAGGGAACTATTTTATCATTTCATGTTTTGATGGATACACCCACTAACATCATCAAATATCACATATGCCAGAAGGAGAATATCATTCTTTATTAATCTCAAATCTTGCCCTGCCCTTCTTCAGAAGATATGTTTTATCATATTTTATAATATAATATATGCATAAAGGTTACATTTCTATATGACTAATCTTTCTGTAATAGTAGCTAGATACCAGTGAAAATTGTAGTTATTTCTTTTTTTCTTAAAGAACTTTTCATGTTTTTTCTCCTGGTCTCAAAGATAATTTTCTTACATTTTTAGGTATAAATATGTGTGTGAGTGTGTGTGTGTGTGTGTAAAATTATATATCAGAATGAGTCATTTTATCATCCAAATAACAAAATTCTCTTAGTTATCTTGTCAGTGTCTCTTAGTATCAAATCATGTGTCACAATAAGTCATTTTATTCATCCATTATAACAAAATTCTTTAGTCCTCAGGTTCTTCATTCATTCATGCCACAAATGTTTAAAAAGGGCTAATTTTGTGTAAAGTATTTTACAAAGCACTGAGGAAAATACAAAGTTTAGGTAAAATAGTGTCTGCCTTCATGAAGTTTAAAGTCTAGTAAGGAGATAATCATCATACCTATTCACATTTATTACATAACATTTTAAGTTTACAAAATACTTTCCTCACAGAGCACAGAGCACAACATATTACAGACAAATTAGTTAGAAAGAAAAATTGCTGCTTGATGTCTGAAGGGGAAGGTCATTACCAAAGAAATGGAGGTGGAAGGACAATAAGAGAAGGCTTCTTTTAGGAGATAGCTGCTAAGTTGACTTCTTAAAGGATAGATAGGCATTCAAGAGAGAAAGAGAGACATTTATCTTCTAGCCATAAGAAAGAGCTAGATCAAAGACAGATAAATTGGAGAGTATATAGCATATTCAAGAAACTGGTTTGATTAAAATATAAATTATGGGGAAAATAAATTGAGGTAAAGTTAAAAAAGGTAAAACAGCACTAGGTTAGAGAAGACATTAAATGTTACATGAGATAATGTGAAATTGCCTCTGGAGACAAAAGGGAGTCATTGAAGATTTTTGAGCAGAAGATCATCATAACTATTTATATAAAATGATGATCAATAGTTTGAATGATGGCTTGTAGATGGGAAGAGAGTAAAGGTCAGAAACCCTGTGAGGAGGTTATATCTACTTTTATGTTAAATTATATTTATTTACATATTAAATATATATGTAATATACATATTAAATATAACATTTTCCCCAGTGCTTTGAAAAATTATTCATATAAACCTAGGTGGATGGTAATGAGACCTGTACCATAGTAGTAAGGAATGGGAATAGAAAGAAATAAGCTCATGCAAGAGCTTGCACAATTGAAAGTGATAGAACTTGGAAGTTAGAGAAAGAAGTTAAAGAAAAAGAGAAAGAAAGAAAACACCAAGGTTATGAATTTGGGAGACATGGTGAATGGTAACACTACACATAGAAACAAAGAACCAATTTAGGAAAAAAAAACAGTAAGTATGAGGAGGCAGTAGAACATTAGATAGACCTGGTCTGAAAGATCACAAAATCTTAGAGCCGATTCATCCAACCATCATCTGACCAAGAATATCCTCTTAATTTCATTGTAGCATTCCATTCTATTAATCCATTACAATTTATTTTCAATATTTTTCCATCATTGAAATCTTAGGTTGCTTCATGGTGGTGGTAGTTGTTTTTTTGTTTTTGTTTTTGTTTTGTTTTGTTTTACAATTGCACATAATACTTTTACCCAAGTCCTATCATTTCTGTTTCAGCAACTGGTTCTCCTTGTTATCTAGAATCAGACCAAAAAGGCAGTTCTTGTTCTATTATCAGTAATGTATAAAATTGTTCATCATAAAAGGTCAGGCAAGACTAGGTATAAGAATTTTCAAGTCATTTATGAACCAAAGGTATGTGACTAAATGATCTTGACAATCCTTTCTAGCTCTAAGAGTCTATGGTTTCATGTTCTTATTTCTACTTCTTAGTTTCATAAACTTGGGATAGAATGAAGATTCTACATAGAGTAGTATTATAATGATAGTTATTTGAGGGAAAAGAATTAAAAAACTCTAAGGGGGCAAAAAGATCTTTTCTCTTTGTACTTTGTCCAAACTTCACTTTTGCACCTATTTCACTCTTTCCTTTGTTTCAGAATACTTTTTCTCTAGATACTTTTAACAGATTGTAAATTCCTGTAGAGCAGAATAAGCCAAGAGGCTTTGCTGAGATGTTTGTGGTGGCCCTCAAAATCTGAAGTGAAGAAGTTGGGGGAAGAGTCAAAAGTGAAATATGGTACAATGGTGTGTTTTACTTTATCATTTATATTTATCTAGATCATGCATTTGTATCTATATCCATTGCAAATTAGACTTTACTAGTAATTTTTCTAATATAAAGAATTCCCAATAAGAAAAGTCTACCCATATACATCTGTACCTCCTCAGCAATTTATAATCTTAAAGTGTTGCCAAGGTCATTGAAAGATTAAGTAATTTGCTCAGGATTACACAAGTAATATGCATTTGAAATTGTGTTTGAATGTAGGTTTTCTTGATAGTTAACAAGTATTTATTAAATCTCTATAATAATCTCTATAATATACCAGGCACTCCACACAGGGATAAAAACAGGCATAGCATTCCTCTTCAAAAACAAAGGACAAACAACAACAGATAGTCTCTGCTCTGAAGGAGCTTACAGTCTAATGATCACCGAGACCAGCAATGATCTATCTGTGCTGCCAATTTAACATGGGCTTTTCACATGGTATTATTTGCACATAGAAGATATAATATAATGTAATAACTATTTGTTGAATGGAACAGAGAAAGGAGGCTAATTGTGCTTTTCAAATAAGAAAGAACTAATGAGGGAAAACTTCCTAACCTCAGGAAGCTCAAAGCTCTGGATAATTGACTCAGGGGAGGACAAAAACTTGCAGAATTCAATTACTACAAGATTGGTCAACATTTCTTAAAACTTGCTGACAACAAATGCTTTCAAGATGATGCGACTGAAGGGACTTGTGATAATGGTAAGCCAAATCTCACCCTTGCCTTTTCCCCCTCACCTCTGCATCTCCAGATGCTAAGCATCACCATGAGCACCTCAGCAAAGTCTGCTGGCTTACTCTGTTCTTTTCCTGAGATGACAGTAGAATGGTGTTTCTTAGAGTTTGGCTCCAAATACCATCAAAAACATTCTGGGGGTGGGCAACTAGTTGGTACAGTGGATAGAGCACCAGCCCTGAAGTCAGGAGGACCTGAGTTCAAATGTGACCTCAGACACTTAACATTCCCTAGCTGTGTGACCCTGGGCAAGTCACAATCTCAATTGCTTCAGGGGAAAAATATTCTCAGGAAGAGGGAAAGACATGATAGAAGAGAATGGAAGAAATACAGTGTTAGAAATAAGAAACAAAAAAGGCCACATTTGTCACTATTGGCCCAGCCAGATTGTTTATTTAATCTGTAAAAGATTTTTTTACCACCTACCTCAGAGGGTAAAGTGAAGAAAGTGCTTGGCAAAGATCAAAGGCTTCATATTCCTTCATTTGGATGTGAGTTTGCATTGCATTACAATGCTTCCAAATGCAAGGGCAGAAGTTTAATACCTACAGTAATTATTGTATAGGCTGGCCAGATACTTTACACATTGTGGTCCACTATGGTCACAGAGAAAATCGGGAAGGGAATGAATAATTCAGAGAAAATCATCACCAAGATCCAGAGTCAAAGTTCATATGTTGTTAAAAGTGGATCTTTGATATCTTTAGACACAAAAAGAAGCAAAATATACTCTACATAATTGCTAAATTTCTCCTGAATAGTTCAGAGACTTCCTTCAAAATGTCCTCATATCAGCCCTTCCTAACTATGAATTGCCATACCATAGAGGAAGCGTCTTAACTTTCACATAAACTAAGAAAACAACACAAGAACCCTGTGACAAACCCAGAACGACGTAATCTGAATTCAAACATGGATTTAACTCTATCCTCATGATGGAAAAGATTCCCAGCCAGAGTGGAGGCACAGAAGCTGCTTGAATCATGGGAATTCCTCCAGGATATAATAACAAGACAATTAACGGAAACATTGAATGAACACTTAAAAAGACCCATAACTCAGCAATTATTGCAGCAACTTCCCATTACAGGCTGTGCTCAGGCTCTGACCTGATCTTTTTTTTTCTCCCTTCCTTCACATCACAACAAAAATTTTGAAACTCTCTTCTTGATGTTTCTACCACTCACAATTACAAACCAGTGGTAAATGTTTCCTCAGTAGCTATTCACTGGTAGTAAAACAGACTCTGTCTTTATTTGATTTTTTTTAAAAAATAGACCAAATTCCATATTCATTTTGCCAACAAACACAAAAGACCAGGCTTAGTATGAACTGTGTGTCTAACAACAAAAAGAAAGTAGAATCATGAAATTATCTCCCTCATACAGAGAGGTTTAATCCATCCATCAGTCATACAAAGAGGAAATTTCATAAGTTCACAATTTTTTTCTTAACTTCCCTATTATGATGATAACTCTGATGATGATAGTGAAAATCATTCACCTAAAGAAAAGTTGGTACTATTTATCACAAATTCTACTTCTTTTAGGCCCAACATGGCTAAGATAGATGTATTGACTGGTTAAAAAAACAGGTAGAAATAAATTATAACATAATCTAGTTCATATGACACTGTGACAGGTAACCAAAGAGAACCTTCCAGATTATTGAATAAGTAGTAGGAAATGCTGAGCAGTTTTTCTTAGTTCTATATAAGCCAATTTCATTTTCCCTTAGTGAATGTTTAGCTGCTAACCCAATGCCATAAAAAACCTTCCTTCCTGTAATCATTAAAAGCATTTAAATTTCATATTCTGAATTCAGAGAAGTTTTATAATCAGCATTCTTAAGTTGAATTTGAAAAGGAACAGTGCCCAAGAGTGGGTTATATTCTGCCATGGTCTGACCATATCTGAAGTACTATGTTCAGTTCTAAATTACACATTTTAGGAAGGACATTGATAAATTGGCATAAGTCCTAAGAAGAATAACCAGGATGGTGAATAGTCTCAAGCTCTATTAAAGGAATTGGTGATTTTTAGCCTAGAGGCTAGAAGACTAAGGTAGAAGTAGGCAAGATGTGGGAAGTGAAATATCTACTTTCAAGTATTGAGGAACTGTTATTTGGAAGCATAATGAGATTTATTCTATTTGGTCCCAAAATACATGATTATAAGCGATGGGTAAAAGTTAAAAAGGCAAAATTAGGTTTTATATAAGGAAAAATTTCCAACAATTAGAACTCTCTAAAAGTGGAATTTACTGCCTCAGAAAAGAGGGGACTCCTGCTCACTGAGTATCTTCAAATGAAGACCCATTTTTTGGGGTGTATTGGAGAGCGGATTCTTACTTAGGTAGAGTATAGATTAGTTAACCTATGAGATAACTTCTAACATTCTGCAATTAATCTAAATGACAGGTTTCCTAGTAAGTGAAAATAAAAACAAAAAGCAAATGATTGAAAGATCAATCTATCTTTGTAAATAATTTAATGAAAATGCAAACTTCTCTTTCTAGAACAAGAAGGCAATCTAATTGATTATGAATAGTCTAATTGATAGTGAAAATAATGTTTGAGGTGTTTAACTCAATTCAATTTAATAAGCATTTATTAAATCCCTAGTATTTGTCAGGAACTGTGTTAAGTGCTGGAGTAATGAGATCAAATAGATCCTGTCCTTAAGGAACTTACATTCTATTGGGACATAGTGTCTTCACAGATAAGTAACTACAAAATATATACAAAATAATTTTTGAAAGAAGAGCACCAGTCTAATCTGAGAAGCAATTTATTAATAAGAGGAAAGAGCCATAGTAGACATAATGGAAGGACTGGAAATAATGACAGATAAGGACACTATTCGAGGGATAGAATTAATGTGAACATGAGGATGAGGATGAGGTAGCAGGGCATAGGACTCAGGGAAAAGAGCTAGCTTTTCAGCTACCTTACAATTTGGAATTCAGAAGCACAAAGGATTTGGAGTGGAATCATAAAGCAATAGATTAATTTACCCTTTATGGTAACAAAATTTATGTTAACATGCTCATTAATCCCTAAAAAATGGGAAGGGGAGATTTAATTGTTAAAAAATTAAATAAATTTTAATAGGCCCCTAGACTATAGGGTAGGCAACTAGGTAGTACAGTAGATAGAACTACAGGCTTGGAGTAGGAAGACCTGAGTTTAAATTTACCTTCAGACACTTAATAGACCCTGGACAAATCATTTGATCCTGATTGCCTCAGTTTCCTCATCTGTAAAATGAACTGAAGAAAGAAATGGAAAGCCACTCCAATATTTGCCAAGAAAACCCCAAATGGGGTCACAAAGAATCAGACTTGATTGATATGACTAAATAACAAAAGGCTGTTTGGTAATTATCATCTCTTCCTTACAGTGGGATTGTTATACTTTTTGTATTTCTGTGCTGTAGTATTACTATAATGCAAAGTTGCACAACAAATTAAATCATCTTGATCTACTACAGAAATTATCTGAAGTATCAAAATGAATTGTGAGGTCCAGAGCATAAAAAGTTTTAGGGAAGGGTCAAACTTGAGCTTAGAGATAACAGAACAAAATCTGATAGATGGAGTTCCCAACTGATAAGTCTGCATAGTGGAGACACATATTTTCAGTCTCTAGACTTGGTGAAAGAATTCAATTGGCTAAGTATTGTCTATTTTAACTGGAAGGTGGTATAACTAGCTGTATGTCTTTGCACAATATGCTGTTTACTTCTAGATCCCTTCCAGCCCCTTCCTTCTGCTCCCATGCAATAATTCTAGGTCAGGGCCCCGTCATCTCCCAAATGAACTACTATAAAGTCCTCTAACTGGTGTTCTAGCTTTTAGCATAGATTTTCTTTACTCCATCCTGTTGTCAGAATAAGTTTCCCAAAGGCCCACTCTGAAAACATTTTTTCAAAAAGCTTCAGTAAAAGGTTTCTCATCGTTTACTAAATAATGTCTGTTGGTTTACTATGATTTTGTAATAAGCATGTGTTCCTGTACAAATGCATTTTGAATTAGACCTTTGAAAATGACTACTGTTATAAAATGTTTATCCTGGTTCTGCTTGATTCAGTAAGTATACTTTATACAAAGTCTTCCCAGGTTTCTCTGAAACCATACCCCTTATTGTTTCTTATGGCACAATAGTACTCCACTATATTCATATAACAAAATTAAGTTGTAAAAGAAGACACACATTTATGCCCATTGTGGGTATTAGTTTTGCTTGCCTAAATGTATTTGTTAGAAAGATTTTCTTTTTCTTTTTCTTTTTCTATTGGGGAAAAGAAGGAAAACAAATACTTTTATTTTAAAAAATAAGATTTAACTTTAAAAGAAAACAATTGCTAATATCTACTCTTTGCTGAATCAATACAAATGGGTAGAGAGAAGTTGAAGAATATATTATATATATTTGGTATACATATTCTGTATATGTAAATATGCATGTTTGTATGTATACATATGTATATATGTATATACATATCACACACACAGTACACATATACACTGAAGAAAGAACATATTCCCAAACATTTCACCCAATGGGATTCAGAAAAGTAATACTTATATATGCAAACAGATCTTATCAACTCAGAAATTGTTCCTTACCAATGATATAGATTACAATCTATACATTCTTACTCATCTGATGATTCTCTTATCCCTGTTCCTCCCCTAAGTTTGTCACAGGGGATCTATCTAATGTTCTAGAGACTTTTCTTGCTTTCTCCTGGCATCCAAGAATAGCAGTGGAGTAATCTGGTTGTCTACCTGTATTTTCTTATTCTTGTCACATGACTAGCTCACCTTCTTTTCCCATCACACAAATTTTGATGATGCCTTTTACATTGTTTAGTCATTCATTGTTCTGTCATTTAGTCATATCTGACTCATCATGATCCCATTTAGGTTTTTCTTGGCAAAGATACTGGAGTAGTCTGCCAATTCTTTTTCCAGCTCACTTTACAGATGAAGACCCTGAGACAAGAAGGTTTAAGCGACTTGTCCAGAGTCACACAGCTAGTAAGCACCTGAGCTCAGATTGTTGTTTCTACCTCCCTTACAAGCTTATCAAGGGATGTGACATTAGGATTGAAACACTCCACTGTCTGTGATGGATAAAACAATTATAATAATCTTTGCAAATCTTTTCCATTCTTCTGTTTATAATCCTTATATACTTAATTGCTCATGGAATGATTTTACTTAGCTGTATATCTTGCCAAGCTTGCTTGTAATTGGTTTTACATAGTTTACAAACATTGTTTCTGCCTGTTTTATAAGATGATACTGCAATTAATCATCTATCATCCTTATCTGTAAGATTTTATAAATGAGTTTATATTCTAACCCAGTGTTGCCTTTTGCCATTCACCTAGTTCCAATTAGGAAATTAGTTAGATATGTGCTTTTTAGGGTCTTTTGGTCTCCAGTTAGGATAATTAATTTACATTGATTAAACTTTGATATAAAATTTTATAGTGTCTCTGTTCTTTTTATTGTCCATTTCTCATTTTTATTTTAAATTTAAGGTAAATTTAAGGTTGTTTTGATGTATTCTATATCTTTTTCTTATCATTCTACCACATTGTTTTGTTTTGTTTTGTTTTTACTTATTCTGAGATCATTTCTCACAAGTTAGTGATCTGACTATAGACAATTAGATGACAGGGATAATTTCACTTGAATAAGAAAACTTTTCCTTTTTATTAACATATAAAGTATTTCATTATGGTGTTCTTTGCTTCTCATTAGGTCTAGTATTTACCAATTTTTCTCTTGCAGAAAATGTTCATGCTATAGGAGCATAAGACTTGTGGGTAATCTGTAAGTCACTGGTCTCTCTCATTCCTGTTTCCTATACTATGATTTCCATTTATTTCCCCATCCTCACCATTTCTCACTTTTACATTGGAGTTACCAAGTACCAAATATATAAGATTTGGAAGATCTTATCAAGCTCCTTATACAATATCTCTACTTATAATAATTATCATTAAAACCATGATACATGATGACCAAATATCCCATAAAATAATGTTTCTTCTACTTTTAAGCACAAGGTAAAGCCCACTCTAACATTCAATTTTTCCCCATATCAAAAGAGTATCTGTGAACGGTGCTTTCATGTAGGTTTATCTTCCTTTTTTTTTCTGGTTTCATTTATAGCAACATTGTCAATATTGACAGGATTTATCACCTTCAAAATATATCTACTCAGAGCTTCTCTGGGTCTTAGTCTTATCATCTATAAAACAAGATGATGCTCTATAGCTGATGGACCTTTCTGACTCTAACTCTGTGATTTCTTTTTATTTATTTCAACTCAATTCACATAAACATTCTTAAGTGCCTACTCTGCACCATGAAGAGTGCTAGGTGCTCGAGATACAGAGTTGAAATTAGGCTCAATCTTTGCAATAGCAAAGCTTCTTAAGAGCATAATATACACACACATAACAGATAAGACTATTAGTGTCTAAAGGAGGTTTGAACAAAATGACATGCAACTTTTAAGAAGAGAAAGAAGAAGAAGATAACTTTTAGCAGAGAAAACCAAGGAAAATTTCATGGATGAAGTATCATATCAGCTGAACTTTGAAAGAAAGAAAAAAAATTCAACAAGGAGATAAAGTCCATTTCATAGATAGATGAAGCATGTCCCTAAAATTGTGATGGTAGAAAAGGGCAGAACAGGATTGGGGGGAGTGAATAGTCTATCTAGCTTGTCTGGAATTAAGTATACATAAAGGAAATGAGTATCATGTGAAATAAGGCCAGGAAATTGTATAAAGAAGCTATTGAGAGAGGAAAGTATGGACAGAGAAACAGGAAGATTTTTCTTCATTTGGTTATAAAAGACCACCTAAAGAGCTGTTGATCTTAGTTAATAGATTCTAGTTTGAAGCTAATTGTACTTTGAAGATACAATAACCTCATACCCAGATATATGAATCTAAACCATAGTCAAACATTTTTAATGTCATCCATGGTTTCTATCAACTACTTTGCTAGTTCCCTAATGAGGACTTCTCCCTAAAAAGAGAATACAGAGGCAACTTGGTGTGATAACAGAAGCGACATGTTCAAAAGACCTTCATTCATGCTCCATTTTTTTATACTTACTTTTTTGGCCATATCACTTGCAATAATGCTTGTATTACATTCATCACAGGACTGTTGTGAGGAATGCAATATATTATTGATTACTGCTAGGTATCCAACAAATGTTTGTGAATTAGATGAGTAAATGAACATTGATGCTACATTTTTTATTGAAAAACATGTTCAAGAATTTATGCGGAAGATACAACTATGAAGTAAATAGACTGATTTCTCCAAGCCACTTAAGAACTAATTACTTTATAACTGTCTTATATAACAAGTAAAATGCTTTGTTATTATTATTGTATGCAATACAGCAGAACTCTGTTGCAACATAGCTTTCTGTTATTATACTAATCCTAGTGATTTTTTGCTGGTCAAGCTTTGAGGATCATTGTTATAAAAAATTCCTGGTAAGGAAATTTCCTCACCCACACAAACTGGCAAGACAACTTATAGTCTTAGAGAGTTAGAAACTGAGAGTTTCAAGGAATACCACAAAGTCAAATCATTTAGATGCACCCAAAAGTAGAATGGGCTGCCTCAGGAGAGAGTGAGTTCCCCATTGCTGAAAGTCCTCAAGCAAAAGCTGGAAGCCCACGTGTTGGATCTATCATAGAAGAAATTTCTATACAGGTTAAACTAGGTGACTTCTGAAGGTCATCTCTTCATTCAACCTCTTCATTCCATCTGAACATTTCTGACTCTATGACTTTCAATCCTCTTACACATAATTGCATCCAGAAAAAAGTCAGCCAAAATGGCATTATCTAATAAGGGAAAAATTAATCCTATCTCTAGCTTTGTGAAGGTGTTACACTTTTCCCAGGAGAAAATGAACAATTTTAAGATAGAAATCCTGCTTCCCCCAAAGGTACTGTAGGTAGAAGTGTATTTAAGGATATTTATTGCAGCTCAAAATTCTGAAATGGCAATTACTTTTTTTTCTAACCTTTCTAATTCAGTGGAAAGCAGTGGGAAGAACAAGAGGATAACAGAGCACACATGTCATATACATAACACACATAGGCAAATCATTCCCTTGTTGATAAGACAGTGGCCTTGTTACTGATATGAAATTATTGTGTTCTAGTATAACGTTAGGTCTTTGAGAGATTAGATCCTATGTTAAAAAAACATTTATTACTTATCAGCAAGTATTAATGGTGATAAATACTTTTGATAACATGGTGTGATCAATAAAATTTCATGCAGACAAAAAGCAATAAAAGTATTGCATTTTATTAAAAGTAGAAGGACTTCATTACCTATACAATGGAGAAGAGGAGAGATTGACTATGAAGGATCCATGAACTTGTTTTTATTTTTTTCAAATATTTTAATAACTACTTCACCGTAACTGATTTCTTTTACAATCCCATGTATTTTGTTCTTTAAAAACATTAAAAATATTACACTGAGAAGGGATCTACAGGCTTCCCCAGACTTTTGGATTCATGATTTTTAAAGAAAGATTAAAACCAATGAACAACTCAATTCATTCTATTTACAATGCATTTATTATGTACCTATACTGTATGCTAGGTGATATAAATTAAATGACCAAAGAAAAACCATTCCTCTTTACAAAAATTGCTTTCTACTGGAGGGATGCAACCTTTCAAAGAATAAATAACTAAGCAAAAGACAATTTGAGGAGAGTACAATGAGGGGGGAAAGGAGATTGAAAGGGTTTCCAGTAGAGAGTAGCACCTGCAGACTTAAAGGAAGCCAAGATAAAGGTGAATAGGAATTTCATTCCAGGAAAGAAGGATAGGTATGAAAGGTGAAACATTATGTCCTGGAAGCATAAAGTAGACTAGTTTGGCTAGAATATAGACTATCTGAGGAGGAGTAACTTGAAGTATGGAGAGGTAAGCATCACGTGGTAAAAAGTTTTAAATGCCAATCTGAGGAGTTGTATTTATTACTTGAGATCACTGATGTTTATTTTGACAGCTGTATAGAAAGTGGTTTGTAGAAGAGATACTGGAAGCAGAGCAATTAGAGGGCTATCATAATTACTCTGACAATATGAGTGGTGAAAAGGCTAGAGAATGGTAGCAAGCCATATGAGTGGAGAGAAGGCTAGAGAATGGTAGCCATGTGAGTGGAGAGAATGGTATAAATATGAAATATATTGTACTTTTCTTCTAGTTGTTCCCTATTTTCCAAAAGGAATGTGGATGCCACTTTCAGTATAGACTTTAGGAGATGGAGAGAAAACCAACTTTAGGAAAAATTTCAAGTCGAGTTATTTGACTTTGGTAATCTCCCACTTCAGGGCAACTCTTCCCCCAACTCCTTCCAAAATGTCCAGTACCCACAGGCTACATTTTGGTTAGTCAAGTAGCAAGCTTGTATAGTTGACCAACTGATTTTACTGCCTAAAGCTTCTTCCTTTCCCCTCCATATCTTGCTCAGATCTGCCATTCTCTGTTCTCAAGTTCTCTATGACTATCCATTTTCCATTCCCAAAATTACCCATTCTTTCTATCCCTTCTCACAACCATTAAAAAATCCCATTTCTTCTTCAGGAATGATTTCTGCCAAATATTAGAAGGAAAACAATCTAAGTAAAATAATTTACAATGACTTCCCCCAAACTTTCCAGGCATGATTACCTTTATTTTACTGATGTCTTTTATTTTTACATTAATCATTTTCCTTTAAACTGAAATAATCTTCACCTTCCTCCCATAAAGAAAGGTATTGAAGTAAAACCAGCAGACACTATATGAACCAATAGCATATATCACATTTCTTATTCACAGTGTCCCATCTCTCTTTCTGAGAGGAGGGAGATAAGATTCATCAATACTTCTTGCGGATCAAGGTTGGTTTTTACAATTAATGATCCTTTTAGTGTTGGTTTCATTAAATTATTTTAGTCCTAAAAACTGTATTGTTCGATTGGTTTTGCTCATACAAATCTTTTCAGGTTTCTTTTGTTCTCTCATCCTCTTATTATAAAAAGCTAGGTAATATAATGGATAAAGTTCAGGCCCTGCAGTCAGGAAAGTGCAAGTTCAAATCTAGTTTCAGAAACTTAATATATAATCATTTCACCTGTATCTGCATCAGGTCTTTCAACTACAAAATGGGGATAATAATAGTGCCTGCCTCCAAGAGTTGTTATAAAGATAAAATGAGATATTTGTTGAATATTTTGTAAACCTTCAAACTCTGTATAAATGTTACATGTAATTATTATTCACCATTTCTTCTGATGTAAGAATATTTTATTATATTAGTATGCTACAATTTGATATAGATATAGATATATATGCACTTTGTTTTCTTGCTTTCATTTTTTGTTTTTGTTTTGTTTTTATTTCACTACTACAAAAAATACTGCTATGAATGTCTTGGTATATGATACTTTTATTTCTGCTTTTGATTTCCTGGGGGAATATGTTCTTTGGTAAGATCAATGAATCAAAGGTGATAAACATATCAGTTTTCTAGACTGGTTGGACTAATTCTTAGCTCCACTAACAGAATATTAATGTATCTGCCTCTCCTCAACTATTCTAACATTAACTAGTTTCATTATTAAAAATAATCTTTGCACATATGAATAGACAATTTTCAGATGAAGAAACTGAAACCATTTCTAGTCATATGAAAAGGTGCTCCAAATCACTATTGCTCAGAGCAATGAAAATTAAGACAACTTTGAGATACCTCTACACATCTCTCTGATTGGTTAAGGTGATAGGAAAAGATAATGAATAATGTTGGAGGGGATGTGGGAAATCTGGGACACTAATACATTGTTGATGGAATTGTGAACATATCCAACCATTATGGAGAGCAATTTGGAACTATGCCCAAAGAGTTAGAAAAACTGTGCATATCCTTTGATCCAGCAATGTTTCTATGAAAAGAGATCTTAAAGGAGGGAAAGGGACCCACATGTGCAAAAATGTTTGTGGCAGCCCTTTTTGTAGTGGCAAGAAACTGCCCATCAGTTAGAGAATGGCTGAATAAATTATGGTATATGAATATTATGGAATATTATTGTTCTGTAAGAAACGATCAGCAGGATAAATTCAGAGAGGCCTGGAGAGACTTATATGAAATGATACTAAGTGAAATGAGCAGAACCAGGAGATCATTGTACATGGCAACAAGATTATACAACAATAGATTCTGATGGATGTGGCTCTCTTCAACAATGAGATGATTCAGACCAGTTCCAACGATCTTGTGATGAAGAGAGCCATCTATACCCAGAGAAAGGACTGTGGGAACTGAGTGTGGTTCACAGCATAACACTTTCACTCTTTTTGTTGTTGTTTGCTTGCATTTTATTTTCTTTCTCATTTTTTTCCTGTTTGATTTGATTTTTCTTGTGCAGAAAGATAATTGTATAAATATGCATACATATATTGGATTTAACATATATTTCTACTATGTTTAATCTATATTGGATTACTTGCCATCTTGGGGGGGGTAAAGGAAGAGGAGGGAAAATTGGAACACAAGGTTTTGCAAGGGTTAATGCTGAAAAATTATCCATGCATATGTTTTGGAAAAAAAAAATCTTTGCTACTCTGAGTGATGTTGGATAACAAATGAGTTGTGTTAATTTTCATTTCTCTTTTTAATAATGTTCTTGAACAGTTCTTAAATAGAGTAGTTGAAAGTTTGCCATTCTTTTTTCAACTGTCCATTTTTTACTATAATTAATGATAATAGCATTGATATGATAGATTGTAAAGATTAAGAATTGTAAAGCTTTTCATAAATATTATCTCAGTTTATCCTTACAACATGGGAAGTCTTGAAAGTAAAATCACAGAAGTGTGGAAGCACTCAAAAGAAAAATTGCTTCTGTGATTCTACTTTTCAGACTTAGAAAGAGTCTGAAAGCCTTAATATACTTTTAGAAAAGGAGGTACTCCTCAGATGAAAATCAACCCTGAATAATAAACAATTAATAAAGGGGCAGACTAAAAATCTTCAGTCAGTTTTGCTGAGAATGTGGCTTGATCATGAAACTCAGCTGCCTCCAACAATCTGGACAAAGGAACATATCTCTACCCAGATCATTTTGGTTGGTAATGAGACAATGAGTTCAATTAGAAGGGAAAGCTCTCAATTAACAGATAGGGCTCAGCTGAGGTTGGGAAGCATAAAGTTATAGTTGGTGAAATGAACTTATTTCATGATGTTCTCCAGTGACACTTAGAAGCCTTGGAGAAGAATCAAATAAATTGAATTGTGGGGATTGCCCATGGATAAGGAATTGCAGGTTGGAAATGGAAGATTAAAAGGATATGAAATTCTAGGTGTAGTAGCTTATAAAAAATTAATGTATACAAGATCAAGACAAGATGTGGAGGAGAGTTATGCTAGAGTTGAGAATACAAAGATAAAAAGATATGGATCAAAGAACCAGAGATCATCAGGGTGAAGAAGTTGTTTAATGTGAATGAAAGAGTAGACAAAATAAAAGAGAATGCTAGTGTTTGATTGGTTTGGGGAAAATAGGACATCATTGGAATTGAAGATTTTGATGAATTTAGTTTAGGTTATTAGAATGGTCATTAAAGTGATGGCTCTAAGAATAAAATAAGAGATTGGATTAGAGTGGAAGAGTAAGTCAAGTAATTAAAATAGTTGGAAAAATGACCTACAAGTTGGTGGGAACAAGTTGGGGAAAGAAATGATAAAAATGAAAACAAAAACAAAAAAATATATTAGATTGCATGGAATTAAAAGGTGAAATGTCAGACAGGAATAGTGATTTACTTGGGTCTCTCCTGACCATTTTGGCCACTGTATCCCCCAAAACATCATTTTTATCCCATGTATAGCAATGCATTATAGTGGATAAAGAGCTAGCCTTGGAGTCAGGAAGGTCTAGATTCAGGTTTTTCTATATTCTAAGCTTCTTGGGGGCAGGGATTGAATGTGTCTTTTACGTCTATGTCTTTATGGAATCACGTTTTTGTATTTCTTGACCATCATTTGATGATAGCAGTAATTGGAAGCCTTTGACTTTTTGAGTAATGCTTCTAATTCTCTTTCAAGAAGTTGCTAACAGCAGTACTCTGGAATCACATTAGTCTCTCCATTGATCAGGGTATGCAAGTCTTTCTAAGTTATTTATTTTTATTATATTGTTATTAGATAAGTTTTTTTAGATTTGCTCACTTTGTATCCATTCATTCACAAATTCCCAAGTTTCTCTGAAATGCTCTTTTATCATTTCTTACAGCATAATAGCATTCCATACCAGAATTTGTTCAGTCATTCCCCATTTGAACACATTTAATTTCTAGTACTTTCCCTGTATATTCTCAATCTTGACTCTTATCAGAGAGATATGATGCAGAATATTTTCTCTTTTTAGTCTAGTTGTCTTGTTTTGCTCATGGAAATATTTTAATTTTATGAAATAAAAATTATCTTTTTTATGATTCCTATCTATTGTTTGATTAAGAATTCTCCTTTACCCATAATTATGAAAGATTCCTCTTTTAGTTCTCTATGTGTTATTTTTTAATGTTGTGACCTTTTACATTTAGATCTTATATAATTATATACATGTGGAGTTTATTATGGTATAAAGTATAATGTGCTGGCTTAAACCTAATTTTTTCCGAAACAATTTCAGTTTTCCTAGTGTTTCTCATCTGACCTTCACTGATTAGTTTGTAATCTTGGATTTAGCCAAAGTTATTTGCATTTTAAAATAAACCCTATCAAAACAAATGTAATTGGTAGAATAGGTAGTGAGATTAAGTGAGGAATTTCAGGTTCTAGTAGGGAAATGTGGTGGAGTCAAGAAGCCTATTGCATTTCCTGCTAGAGAAGCAGGAAGGTCAAATTCCTTGGATCCCCCTTGGATATGAGGATCAAAAAAAAAAAAAAAATTAAGATCAAATTCCTTCTTACCTAGTCTTCTGGGTTCCCTTCTGTGAATTAAAGGACCCCCCCCCCCCGGGTTCTAATCTCAGTTCTAACACCTATAAACTATGTGACTTTGGACTTTCCTTCACTTTTCTAAACCTCAGTTGCAAGTTGAATCACTTTGTCATCTGGCTGTCTCTCTTAAACCAAAGACCAATCATGGAACCATTCAACACTTATATGCAGAGGACCTAGATTCAAATCTTAGGTCTGCCACATATCATCCCTGTGACTTTGGACAAGGTATTAATTTCTCTGTGCCTCAGTTTCCTGCTCTGTAAAATCTCAAAGGCCCTGTCTACTCTACTATGGTCTTTTGACTCCATGTCATCTTTTTTGCCCCATTCTTGTGAATTTTATTCTACTTAATAAGATGAGTCTTTCCTTGCTCCTAGTCACAATAACCTTGAGGTGGTACAATGGGCAGAGCAATATGGGAAGTAGAAGAACACATTGCCTCTCTATTGACCCTAGTGAATAACTTCACAACCATTTCACCAAACCCTGCTCTAAATTCTGAATCTGTGGGTGGCTCTCATATGCCCTTTGAACATGCTTTTGTGTACAATAACAAAAAGTTCATGAGTTTTTCAGGAATGCCTTAGTGTATAAGAGTATAAACCAATTCCTGCTAAATTCCTACCAGACCAATGACAAGGGGATGTTCTGGGACTGGGTAATGGTAGAATGAATTTGAATTTCTTCTGTGACCTGTAAACAACATGCTTTTGCTACATTTTTTAAGCTCTGAAGAACAATTGCTAACAAAGCCACAGGAATTACTGCAGCTCAAGAGAAAAAACAGGAACTAACAAAGTTACCTAAGTTTACCCACCCGTGGTTGCAACTTTACATATTAATGTTGAATACTTTTTATATAAAAAGTTGTCGAGTCTTCATTACAATTGTCACATATAAGATATTCTATCTATCCCCATTTGGCTTTTTTTAAAGTGAATATTAGAGAGGTATCTGCTAACAGAAGATGCACTTCTGCTTACCAAAATTACTTTTGAAGCTTAAGATTAAAGCTGCTTGTTTTTTCCTAGTCAGAACCCTCAAACAACACTTTTCATGGCCATATGTTCTACTAAAATCCATATAAGAGGTGAGGAAAGGAGATACTAAAACACAGTTATAAACCTGAGTCTATATAGACAAAGTGAAGGCAAATGGTGAATTTAAACTGTATGAATAAATAGGTTGAACACTTTATTAGAACACTCCTCTTATTTTTATCTAAATTATCAAGGCAATTGTCAAAGTTCTCTATTTCGCTCAGCCAATGGAGACATCCTTCCCCTAAAATTCTACCCTGATTTCAGTGTCACTGATTTTCCCTTCCCAATCAATTACATTAATTGCTTTTAAGGGAATGGCTAGTAAACTACTGCAGTATCCTAAACTTCGCTGAATAAACAAAGCCATCTTTATTCAAGAAGAAGATATGAAAATTTACAAGTTTGTAATATTCCAGGTAGATTTCTGGCTAGAAACATTGAAATCCATTTTTTTAAAATGACTCCTAGACATTAAGACTTCAATTCTTAACAATAAGTCTATGAAACCAGAAGTGATAACACATTACTGTAAGTTCTGACACTGGGAAGGTTAATGCTGTTGAATTTCTTGAGCTCAGGAGTTCTGAACTGCAGTAAAGGTAAAGCTGATCTGGTGTCCACACTAAGTCTACCACCAGCATGGTGACCACCTGGCTCAAGGAGCTACCAAGCTATCTGTGAAGAGCGAAAACTCCTTAGGTAGGAGGGTTGGTCAAAGATGCAATAGGTCAAAGATTCTAGGGCAACTGGATGGCGCAGTAGATGGAGTGATAGAGTTAAGAAAAATCATCTTTCTGAATTCAAATCTACCCTCAAAAACTTAACTAGCTGTGTGAACCTGGGCAAGTCATTTAAACCTATTTGTCTTAGTTTCCTCATCTGTAAAATCATCTGGAGAAAGGAAATAGCAAACCACTTCAAAATCTTCACCAAGAAAATCCTCAAATGAGATTATGAAGAGTTAGATACATAACTGAACAATAACAACAAGTTATTTTATACTGATTAGCACTGGGGTGGATCCCCTACAATTCCAAGTGGCAAAATAGAGACATCCATTCACCAAAAAGACAAAAAAAAATTCTGGAATATGACTAGACTGTAAGAAATAACAGACATGAAGAATATGAAAAAACAAGGAAAGATTTATGACACTAAGTGAAATAGAGCCAATAAACAATATATACAATGATGACAATAAAAGAAAGCTCTGACCTCTAGCACAGAGCCAAAGCAACAAAAACAACAACAAAAGTGTTGTTTTATCTGACAAGCAGCAAAGAAAGAAGGTGGGAAAATGACTATTCCCTATTGCTTTACCTGCCAAAGAACTAGAGAACACAATGTGTGCCTCTTCCCAAAATCTTTTTCTCTACTTTTGACCTCAACAGATCTTCCTAGAACCTCTACAATTTTACAAGAAGGTTAATGACAAAACTCATGCTGTCTGCATGAATGGACTCTACACCAGATTTGAGGAACATAGGTCATTTTTTTCAATTAAGTTTTATTGTACATTGCTTGTTCTTAAGTCCTGCTTAATTTCAGAGGAGAGCCACTAGGTAGAAGTTACAACACAACTGATTTCAGGTCAGGACAAGGAGGAGCTTTCTAGCAAGTAGAGTTGTCCATAATGGAATGTAGTGCAACATGACCTATGTGTTTTATTCCTAAGAGTTTTGTAGTTGAGAATATGGGATCGCCTATCATAGAAGCTACAAAGGGAAATTTAAAAAAAATAAATAGCTTCTGTTTTTACTATATCATCTTTATTTCCCAATATTTCCTTCCTACTCTCTCTCCCAGAGAGTAATTGCTTATAATAAAGAAAAAAAATAAAGCACTTCAGCAAAGCTGATCAGTATCTCAATTGGAAGCAGCACAATAAATTGCTAGGCTGGTAGTCAGGAACACCTGACTTCAAATATAACTTCAGATACTAGCTGGGTGACCATGGTCATTTAACTTCATTTCCTCATCAGTAAAATGAATATAATAATAGCAAACTGTAGCATATACAGAGACCATACCCCAATAAAACATCTCCACAGATGGGCTAAATCAGGTTGAGGGTAACCAATAGACCTCAAACCTGTAAATAAGTTAAAGAGATGTCTACTCCAAGCATCTGAAGATGTTCCCTGACAGAAGGGTCAGATAAGAACAATTTGTTCCAGTGGACAGAAAGTTGACTAAAACAGGCATAGTAAAGTTTTTGTCTTGCTAATGAACTTTGATAACCCAGGAAGAGAGAGTTAGATTTAGGACTTTGATCAATTCTACCTCACTTAAATTCACTCTCAAATCAAGACACCACCTATGATGTCATAAGTCCTCTTCAAAAATGAAGGATGAACAATAATCATCATTTTAGCACCTATCTTCAACAGATGTGCATCAAATAAGATAATTGTAAAACACTGAGCACAGTGCCTGGCACATATTAAGTGCTGTGTAAATGTTATTTATTTATTATTATTGTCAACTAAACATGAGATTCTATTTAGTGTTCCATACCCAGAGTTCTACCACCATCACTTTCAATATATGTTCCCCATGAAAGCAGAAGATTGGATTAAAGTCATTTACAATTCTTCATTTGATAGAGGATTTTCTCATTATGCAGATGAAGTACCCAGAAGAGTAAAGTGATTTTTCTCCCAAGATAGCAAAAGGCAGATATGGGCATAGAATCCAAGTCCCCTGACTTACTGTACAACATGGTCTCTGCTATACTGAGCTACCTCTCATCATGGAAGACAATGTTAAGAGTCTGAACTGTGAAACATCAGAATAGTTTCACCCCTCTAACGACTCAGGCTTATCAGAATACAGTGATTCAGGACTTTTTCCCATGCAGTAGAAAATGACACAGTAGAACATGACCAAACTCAACCTTCTTCCCTTTATAGGCAGAAAAACTAATGTCTTTGAACTGCTCAACTAGCATAACAGCTTTAACTTTGAAGGTGGGGACTGGGTACCCAGTCTTTTGTGTCCCAGGATGCTACCCACTAAAAAAAGAGGAACTCAAGTCTTTCTCATTATATTATTATAAAACTGGTTTGCCAACAAACAATCCAAGGACATATATCTCAGCCAACTCAAGATAACAAGTTTCTAGCATAAAGAGTTAGTATATTGTAGTAAATTAAAACTAGATTCAGATTCTAGTAACCCAGGTTTTAATTCTAACTTCACAATTTATCACTAGTTGTATGATCCAAGATAAGTTACTTAATCTCAAATTCTTTTTCTGCAAAAAGGGACTAATATCTGTCTTAACTGTCTCACTGGGTCATAGTAAGAATCAATAATAATTCATGTTAAAACTCCTTGGGAACTATAAAAACTATTTTAAAAAATATTATTCCTTAAAACATCATTAAGAGCAGGGCAGTAGCAAGTTTACCAACATTTAATAGCTTTCTGGTTGACCTCTGTACTTCCATTCTCTTGCTTGCACAATTCCTTCTGTGTAATTGTTAATTTGGGTTTTCAGTCATATCTGACTTGTCGTGACTCCATTTGGGGTTTTCTTGGCAAAGATATTGGAAGAATTTGCCATTTCTTTTTCCAGCTCATTTTACAGATGAGGAAAATAAGGGAAACAGGCTCAAGTGACTTGTCCAGGATCACATAGCTAGTCTCTAAGGCCAGATTTGTACTCAGGAAATTAAGCCTTTGTATTGTCTATATCTAGAGATGACAATACAATTTTATGTAATTTAAATGATCTCATGTTATTTATGTATATCTCTAAACCTTTTTTGGTTAATAACTCTTTCAATACCCTCAGTTATGAAAGTGTTCATTCTTTGCCCTACTACCAAATCAATCTTCCTAATATACAACTCTACTAGTATCACACCTCTGCTCAAAATTTTCAATATTTCTGCTTATCAAATAAATTATTAATTCTTTAACTTGGCATTCAAGGCCCTATGAAATCCATCTCCAATCCACCTCTCCACTTTTATCTTATAAAACATCATTTCATATACTCTACTCTTCAGTGATGCTAACATTTATGATTCCTCAAATAGAGATTACTTTATCACATACATATTATTGCTTACGTTCTTCTATTTGGCTGGATTCCTTCTCCCTGTCTTTACCTGGTAAAATCCTTTTATTTTTCCCTGGTCAAATGCCATCTCCTTCACAAAGTTTTTTTCCTGATAGAAGTGATTTTCTTTCCTCTGAACTATCACATCAAAATGGGAGTAGGGATAGGCAAGGTAAGACTTCTTGCCACAGGGAAATAAAGTAAGGAGCAAAGAAGTTAAAGGATTTGGTTATGGTTAAACAGGTCATAGCAGCCTTTCCTGGATCTTCCCTGCTGCTGGTACCTCCCACCTAGAAATCACCTAACTTTTATTTGGTCTATGTTTTGTACCTCCACACATGCATAAATGCCATTTGCTCTGATATAATGTAGACATTAAAGACATGGTTGTTTTGGTTTTGTCATTTTATCTCCAGTATCTAACACAGTACTTGGCTTGTAAGAGTTATTTAATAAATACTTGTTAATTAAGGGTCAAAGATGAGACTCAAAGTCAGATTCCCCAGGTTTCTTCTTCCCTCCATACCATGTTGTGGCTTTTTTTCCTGCTGCTTCTGGTTATGGTAAAGAAGATGATGGTACTAATTACATCCCTTAGACTTTGGAGATTTATTAGGATGTCAAGTATTAAGACTATAGTTACTAACTAGATGTGCCTATAGAAAATTTCATTGTTTTCATTTGGTAAGAGTAGAAAGAATAGTGACTCAGAAGCTAGGTTCAAATACCATCTTTGATTCTTATGACTTGAGTCATAAGAGAAATTTAACTTCCCTGAACCTCTCAGTTTTCTCATCTGTAAAATAGGTAGATTGGACTAGATGGCCTCTGAGTCTCTTCCTTCTCTTTTTATGCTCCTACAAAAGGCTGCAAAACTACGAAGGCAGGTTTTCATTCAAAAGAATCAATGAAAGATTCAAAGTATTATTTATTTGACACTGGTCCAACCTCTGTCATTCAAAAGCTGAATAGGAGAGATAGATAAACAGGAGGGAAATAATTCCATGGCTCTCATGAAGAACTATTCTAAAACTCATGGATTTCTCAAAAACAAATCAAATATATGCATTCTGGGAGTGTAAGAAGCATAGGAAGTGCTAACCATGTGGAGGACCTAGATAGCAAATGAGCATTGTCAGGCTTAGATGGAAATTATGCTAAGAAAAAGCCAAAATTCAATTCAGAGACCTTCTTTTAGTGTATCCAATGCATCTGATACTTCCTTGCAGATAAGTTAGAAGGAAGGAGAGTTTCTTTAACTAACAGACGCTTGGTTTAACTTAGGATAAAGAATAAGTCTTAACAAAATGAGGAAGAACAGTTTATTTTTCAGGAAGTTTGAAGCATATGTTCCCAGATGTTGCCTGTGCCATATAAGTCAGGGAAAGAAGCTTTAGTCTGCTTGTTTAAAGAAAAAAAAATACACACCAAATTGTTATTTTTAAAAACAGAAAAACAAGCCCTCCAATATAGTAAATGTTGCAGAAATCATAATAAATTGTGGCAGAAATGTCCATTTTACAAAACAAAGTCAGTCACGTCTCATGTTGCATAACAGGCAGCCATGTGTGCAGGCATTTCTGTGCTGATTGAGGACACATTGCTATATTCATAAACATCCATCACAAACTCAGCCACGCACCTCGAGATTCCACAACCTTCCAGTTGTGGAGTATCCATGTTGGAGCAATTGTTACTCAGTGATCCAAGAGTTTTTGTGTCCAAATAAGCCTTCTGAAAACCCACTCAATGTAAGTAAGCACCTGGGGTGAAATAGCCCATAGGAAACCTAATAAAGAATAAAGGAAATGTGCAATTTAAAGCCAAAATTGCTTTCTTAAAGTGTGGTCAAATCAAATGTGAAAAACAATGGCCTTGTTCTGCCAGAAGGATGGATAGTAGCATGTACCCTCTTACACAAACTACACTTTTCCCCCCTTCAAGTTTTATTACATATTTGAACATAGATTACCAGACATCCAATATGGGAGGAATTTATAATAGTCTGGAAATGATCAATGCCATGCCATAACTTATTAAAAAACATAACCAGAATAAGTTGGCCTCAAAGCTGCTTTATGTCCTAACAAATCACTTTTCCATCATTCCAGGCCTGAATTATCCAGCTGATTGTTCCTCTGGTCCCTTTTGTTTCTCCTTCCTGCCCTACTCGATGCCCGGCTATTTACCATCTCTTTCCTTCTCAGCACCACTTAGCCAGGCTAAACTGGGGATCTTTTTAAAAGAGAAAGGGAAGCTCAAGCCACTTAATTTTGCTACTTGTTAGAAGGAAGGAAGCAAGGCTGATTAAATAGCAGGCAGTCATCTGCCCCAAAGTAATCACTCAAACAGAACAAGAAAAATGAAATTAAGGCTAAACTACATTCTCTTTTATGTTCAACTAACAAGTAGATTTGACTGCTTAACCCTGAGGCATATTTTAGTATAGAGGAGCACCTTCTTTGTCCAGAAATTTAATCTCTTAATTTTTTTCATTCCTTTCTTATTTAGGTGCCATCTCTTATCAGAAGCTCTTCCCAATCTTCCTACTAGTTAATGCACTCTTCCTCTTGCTATTATTTTATAATTACTTATCTGTGAACATATATGAAGCAGAATGTTATTTCCTGGGTCAATCTCCTATCTTGTCATAGAACATGAAGCCTTTCCTGATTCCCCTCAGCTGCCAATGTGGTTTCTCTCTAATGACCCTGTGTTTATTTTGCATCTATTCTGTATTTATTTATTTTGCACTTCTTATATAGGCACATGTTGTCTCCCCCTTTTGAGTATGAACTCCTTAGACTAGAGATTGTTTCATTCTTTATATTTTGGACCTTCAGTGCATCTGATACCTAGCAAGTAGGGAATAAATGGTTGTTGATTAATTGAAATCCAATTCTTTAAGATGTGTTCATGCTATTTTAGAAGATTATAAACATTATAGAGAGTTTATAGAATCTCAGAGCTGGAAAGGGGCCTCAGAAGTCACTTAGTTACCTGTTTCTGGATAGAAATTCTCTTCGACATCAATTGTTCAGGTTCTGCTTGAAGGCTTCTCATATGAGCAGCGAGGATCCTACTCTGCCACAACACAACTCATTCTTACTTTGAGCATATTTGTTAGGAAGCCTAATTTTGCTTCCTTGCAACTTTTCTCAATTGTTTCTGATTCTGCCTTGGCTCTCATGTCCTCCTCATGTTTCTATCTTATGTTTTCTGTGTCATGGTTCACTCTGTAGGCTACTTCAGCCGTCATCTCCTGCTGCACTCATGTCCTTATCCCAGAACCTCCCATTTGAGGAAGATCCCAAACAAGTGATACTTTATTCTTTGCACTTCATCCCCATGATCTTATCCAGTTCCCTATTGCCTCCCATTTTCATCTCCCTTTTACATGGTGTCTTATCTTAGAACCTAAGTTCCTCCAAAAAATACTCTTCTTGTATGTACATAGTAAGCACTTCATAAATGCTTTATGACTTGACTTGACTTTTCTTCTGAAGCCTTATCTATTTATTCTCGTAGACACTGATTTGATCATACAAAACTGTAACAGATAGGAATTCCAATATCTATTATCAGTCAGCTAGCATTTATTAAGCACCTACTATATTCAGGCATTGTGCTAAGTGTTATAGAAGCAATAGAAAGAATAACTTTATCAGGCTGTTGTTATTGAGTCATTTTAGTCATCCAACTCTGTGATCCAATTTGGGGTTTTCTTGGTAGAGTTGTTTGTCATTTCCTTCTCCAGCCCATTTTACAGATGAAGAAACTGAGGCAAACGGGGAAGTGATTTGCTGGTGTGAGGCCATATTCAAATTCATGAAGATGAGTCTTCCTGTTTGAAATAAAGCCCAGTGATCTATGCCTGCTTCTATCTCCTTTTCATACTACTCCTCTATATGGCTGCATATGTATACATGTATGTGTACATGTCTATGCTTATATAAGCCACAGTTTCTGTCCTATTTCTTTTGGCACTACTTCTCATCAGTGGCCAGCCACAGGAGCAGCAACACCATTCATTAGTGCTCCATTGTTTTATCTATCAATGACACAAAATGCATTTTCTATACCTACTTTATGGGAAATTTCTCAGATAAAATAGTTACACAGGCAATGTTAACACTAACTTAGTTTGCTCCCAAAAAAACCCTGTGAAATAATTACTGCATGCCTTATTATCCCCAATCTGTAGATGAGGAGATTGACTCACAAAAGTCACACCTGCCAAGAGCCTCAGTGTCAGAAGTATCTGAATGCACATTTTCCTCAGTTTAATTACAATATTCCTTCTACTCCTATGTGCCTTTCAATGAACATTGTGGCATAATAGAAAGAATGTTGGATTCTGAATCAGTGGGTCTGATTCTGTCCTATGACTCATCTGGGACAAACTGCTTTGCCCCTCTGGACATCATTTTCATAATGGTTTATAAGATAGTAGCAATTGATGGTCTCTAAGATCCCTTTCATCTTTATATAATATCCTGTGATTTTTCTGGTTCAGTATTTTAAGCGGCATTTTGTTTTATTTTATTTTTGATTTTTTCATTTATGGCATAAAACAAATATTTCCATAATGTAGCATTTAAAAAAAGATGGATTGCACATAAAACTACAAATCTATTATATACAACTTGCTATTTCTTTTAAGGAAATAATATATTTTTAAGCAATGTCTTAGACTGCTGATAAAGTCATCTGACTTCTAAATAATAATTTGATTCTTTCCTTTTGTTTTTAACCTACTAGGAGTTCTATCAGATTAATAGAAGAAGGATCAGAAGAATTCAGAAGTCTTTATTAGAATTTTATTTTAGAACTAACTTTTCATACCTAAGCCCCCTATGACTACATACTTTCTCTTGCTTTATGGCTTTTCATATTGCATTATTTAAACACATGGGATTTCCAAATCAATATATAAACATTTCCAAGTAGCGTGAAAAGAGGCAGTGTGCCGAGCATGCGGTAAAATCTGTCTGCTTCACACAGGCTCCCCAAAGCACATGGAACCTTCAGATGTTCTCAATTTCTGGCCTTCAGTTGGTTTCAATTTTTCTTTTCTTCTTACTCTTTTTATAAAGTTCACTGATCTGAATTTCACCAAAGCCTCCACCATGTTAGAGAATGATATATTAGAGAATGACTGTTCTACAGTAAGATTTTTTTGAGGATTTGTTTTGAAGAGGTATCTAATCATCATAGGGTACTCCTTCCACTGATTTACATACATCTGTGTCTTAGTTAAAGGTCTTTGTGACCTGCTCTGGCCAAAACACAAACACAATCATGATCTAGGTACTTTTTGTTAACAAGTCTTTCCAAACTTAGCTATGGCGATCTCTAAAAAAAAAATTCCAGCTTAGTAGAACTAGAAATCTGTTGGCCAAGCCTTCAAGAATCTCTAATTCACAAGGCATCAGGGTATAACCTTAACAGAGAAAGAATTTTTATAGTCTATATTTATTTCCATACTAATATCCGCAGCCCCACTTCCTTGTCTAGCAGTTCTAGTATGCATATTTCCTTTTGTTTTCAAGAGAACTCCAACCTCAAGGAATGAATTATCAGACAATGGGAGAACTGGATCAAGTTTGGCACTTTTACTTTACCATTGGAAACCAGCTTTTCTTAGCACCAGACTTCCCTAGAAAAATTGGAAAAATCCTCTTGATTGTGTATTTTTAATTATA
Source organism: Myrmecobius fasciatus (assembly GCA_023553655.1). Classification (NCBI taxonomy): domain Eukaryota; kingdom Metazoa; phylum Chordata; class Mammalia; order Dasyuromorphia; family Myrmecobiidae; genus Myrmecobius; species Myrmecobius fasciatus. The sequence continues at coordinate 53,980 of JAJPUD010010827.1, forward strand.
ATAGTAGGTGGAAACGGGAATTTTGCTGTTAGTTGTTTTCATTGGATAATGGATATTTTTCTCTGTATTCATGATAAAATTCAAAAAGAAAATTATAAATCATGGCCCTTAACATTGGAAAAAGAAAAAAAATTATCTCTTATATTTTTAAAATCTAGAGTCAGATGACAAAATAATTTTACTGAAGGGGATGGGAGTGTAGTTATTTATGATATTTCATAATCCAAATTTTAAGCCTGAAGCATTTTCTCTCTTTGGAGGAAAGATTGATGGATAACTCAATGCTGCCTGCATGCTTGAGGAGTAGGGTTAGTATAAGAACTTTGGAGAAGAGAGTGATTTTTTATCTCTAGCTCTATAGAAGTTGTTCATAGTTCTACAGTCTTTTCCAAGAAATTGATAAAAAAAAAATAGACAACAGACTTTGGAAATTAGGGACAAGTTAAGCAGCCGACTTTTCCCTATGTGTTTGCTTTCTAAGATCATCTTTCTATATGTGTGTGTGTTTCTCTCTCTTTCTCCCCCTTATCCTTCCATCCCTCTTTTTAATCTCTGACTTTCTGTGTGTGTGTGTGTTTCTCTCTCTTTCTCCTCCTTATCCTTCTATCCCTCTTTTTGTCTCTGACTTTCTGTGTGTGTGTGTGTGTGTGTGTGTGTGTGAAAATTCTTTCTGAAGAGTATTTTAAACCATGTGTTTTCCAAAGCACTTCTATTACCTATTTCACAATTCTCCTGGAAGCAGGTTCTCCACCCTCCTCCTTGTGAGGCAATACCATCAGAGGCACTCTGTTTAGGTGCCAGTTTCCAATCACAATTGTTTAACTTTTGGCAAGCACTGAGGGACCTGAGCGCCTTTTGTTCTAGATCCATTAGATGACCAATGGAAAAAAATTCTCTCATCCTTCCTAGTTCAATTTCTTAGTTAGAAGGTCTTTGCTTATGGGTATGTGTGCTACAGATCAGAGTTTTTCTTAATTTGAAAGTAATGCCATATTCATGTCCTCTTTACAGATACTTAAGCCAGTTGGATATGTTCAAGCTCTGAAATATCTCTTCACTTTTGAAATGTTCAAAACCAGAGATGATTTAAATGTGGAACCAATTGTAAAACTAAATATAGCTTGCTGGCAAGCACAATATTCTTTGTATTTTTTTCTTTTTACCAGTCCTTTGGTGACAGTGTCAGCCTAATATTGTATAGAATAAGTCTCAGGTTTTTGTCTCAGGGTCCCCAGAGGCCAAGAAGAATGATATTGATGGCAGCCATCCAAGCCTCTCCCCATCTCAAGTTATTCTATCCCTACAAATTTCACCTCATCAGATGCAGTGAAATTCAGAGCAACCAGAGTAGATCATAACTTTCCAGTAGCTAGGAGAAAGCTGAGACACTGATGGGTGTATCACAGTAAGATCCACTGTTGAATACATATAAAGAATGTCTAAAAAGTAACATTCTTGCCCGAGAATCAAAAGGAAGTAAATGGAAGCAAGGGCAGAAGCCATAGCAACAGAAGCAACAAAAGAATGAGGG